>PVJN01014366.1:0-46785 GCA_004026805.1 Lasiurus borealis | reverse complement strand
GGGGGTTGGGGAATTTGTAAGAGATCAACCGAAGGACTTGTATGCATGTATATAAGCATAACCAATGGCTACAAGACACTGGGTGGGGGAGGGGCAGGTGAGGCCATGTACTGGGGGGTAGGGAAGACTGGGGGAGGTCAATAGGTGGGGGGAGTGGAGGAGACATATGTACTACTATTTGTAATACTTTAAACAATAAATTTTTTCCCCAAAATTAAACAGTTTTGTTAATACTGACAAAAATTCAGATGGCTGATTATACAGAATTCTGACTATAGATTTCTTATGAGTCTACAATTTTATTATTCCCTTGACAACTTTGTTTTATATCCAAAGAACAAATATTACAGAAACCACTTGGTTTATTATTCAATTGAACAAAATTTTATAAAAGAAAACCACCATTAGCTCTGGATAGAGCAGTAGAAACATACCTTAATTTTCTCTAAGTAGCATGCTATAGAGGAAGAGTCAGCAAACTTTTCTTGTGAAGGTCCAGTTGAGAAAATATTTTAGGTTTTAGGCCATGCAATCTACCAAATGATGTAACTGCTCAGTTCTGCTACTGTGCAGGAAAGTAGCCAGAGTCAATAAGTAAATGAATGAGTATGGCTGTGCTCCAATAAAACTTTATTTACAGAAGAGTGATGGCCACAATTGGCCCTTGGACTTTACTTTGCTGTCCCTTGTCCTAGCAGATAGCCCAGCTGTGGCAACTTGGTGTGGTTTCATTGTTCTTCAGTCCTTAATGTGCATAACTCTGATGAAATGAGGGGGGGGGATTACTCTGAGAAAAATGAGTGACAATGGAAATCTACACTGCTAATGAAGTGATATAAGGGGAAACCAAATGAAAAAGTTTAAAGGAAGTGATGAATTCAAAGGAGATATGAGTAATTTGGGATAAATTAAAAAGAGAATGTAGAGGTTGTGATGTGTTACATCACTGCTAAGAGAATCCAACACATATTTTCAATGGAAATATGGAAATGTGACTCATAAAACCATTTCAGGAAATGGTTTTAAAGACACCAGAAATTTACATAGCCCCAAAGGCTCAACAATTGGGGGAAGACTTCAAGGAAAGTGTAACTTATTAAATAAAAATATCTTTAAGAAATGCAGGCATCTGAACAGAATATTCATGTGAGAGAAAGTCAGGGTATTTGGAAATTTGTGGAAGTCTCAGATCGTACTTTCTTCATGAATTCTGATGATCACACCTTATATGCTTGATAGAGCAGGGGGGAAGTAAGTATTATTATCATCAAAGCTGACCGATCTATATTTAAATCTATAAAAGAGTTATGACAAAAACTATCTTTACTCAGTGACATCAGCTTAATAATGCTACCACTAAGTTACCACTAAAAACGATTCATTGGCTCTGGGGCCCTGTGCAAGTTACTTTACCTCTCTGTGCCTTGGGTTCCGCATGAGTAAAATGCAGCTCTTTCATGAGGTGTCTGATGATTAAGCAAGTTAATACATGTAAAGTATACAGAACGGTCCCAGCACACAGGAAACACTTTAATGTGCCATGTTGCTGCTGTTCCCCTGAGTCTTTCCTCCCAGCCAGCTATTGACTACTCTTTCTTTGCCCTTTTAAGCTTTTCTCCTTCTAGGTTTCTCCAGGGTAGCCCTGTCTCATTCTCAATGTTACAACCTACCATTTGCTAGAGATTCCTAAATCTCCCTCTTCAATTCTGACTTCTTTTTCAGACTATATTTTTGTTTACTGGACATTTCTATTGGAATATAGCACGGATATCTGAAACTCAGTCTATAAATCAAGCCCATTACCTTTCACCCTTGCCTCTTTCCTCTCCTTGTCTCCTGTTTGAACTCATGACTCCCTATTTATCCTTAACCCAAGCTAGAAACTACTATTACTTTTAAGCATTCCATTAGTAACCATCCCATTCAAGTCACCCCAAGTCCTCTCACTTGTTTCTCCCAAATATATTTCTTAGATATGGCTTACTTGTTGCATCTTAGCTACCTCTGGCTTAGATTACTGGTAATAGGCCCCCCCGGTTTCTCTGCTTTCAATCATTCTCTTGTCCAAGCCATCTTTCCTTATCATCAGAATCATCTTATCATCAGAATCACCTTTCTTAAAACATATATTTCATTGTGTTATTCTCTATTGTCAATTATTCTCTACTGCCTGGAGGAAAGGGGACTATAGGCCTATTGATGAACTTCAGAGCACCAAGAACCTTCTGAACTTTTATACAAAAAATTGTATATGTCCTTAAGATTTGGTGAAGGGACACTGAGGGGACAATCTTAAAACTGCGTAGCAGGGTACGATCTGCACTCTTGAATTGCACCCCTATCACTTTTGTCTTCCACCATTTCAGATACAATGAACATGGTATTTTCCTCTAAATGAGCACACTGGATGCTATTTCAACTCTCTGAGCCTCTGCTTGTGCTGTTCCTTCTAGCTGGAATGCTCTTTTCTGCCTGGGGAGTTCTTTAAGTCCTGGATCAGGTCTCACATGTCACCTCTGGGAAGCCTTACCCAAGTGTATAGCTATGTGTTTACAACAAAAGATGCTAAATAGATTTCTGGTGTCTGCATATCATAACACTGGCCTGAAATTCTTTAGATTCAAAGCTTCACACTGTAAAAAATAAGCAGCCTTAAGTATTTAGACTCATATAGTGTTTACTTAAATTTAGGGACATCCTTATTGCTGTCCCTGAATTTTTCATGAAGTCAAGAGTAAAGACCCTGGAGTTTAAATACCTAGGTATGAATCCTAGCTCAGCCAAGTACCAGTAATGGGACTCTGGACCAGTTACAGAGCTTCTCAGTAACCGCTTCATGATCTGTAAAGATGGAGAGGGTAACAGTACTATCTTTTAGGATTATTCTGAGGACTAAATGAGTTTATATTTACAATATTTTAAACTATATAAGTGCTTGCCATTATAATTACTTATTGAAATCAATGGCCAGGACTAGAGGTTCTAAGAGATAATCACAAAGCAAAACCATCAGACCTTGCCACATAAACCTCAAATTTTAGTTATCTGAGTTAATTAGACAGAGAATACTAACAAAGATGGTGCTTTTCACTAATGTTTTCATCAACTTAAAAGTGATTCAAGACTATCTGATATAATTCTCCTATTAGCTTCCAATAGCTAAAACTATCACCTCAGAATATTTAATATTTCCAAGGCACACCCCAGGGTACATTAAAAAAATTCCTTTGAATAGAAAGAAACTGGAGATGCCTAGGAGGAAAATCAATGAGCCTCCTCACTGCCTACCAAGTGCCCAATATGGAGGGAAAATGCTAAATCTGGGAAGAAAGATAAAGATGCTTAATGACTCAGCTTTCAAACAAACCAGCTTGTTTGCCAGGGAAATGGGATATTGGGCATTTAGCACCACCCACCCAGTCAAAAAAAGAAGCTGTGAAACACAGACCCTAACATTACGGAACCTAAGAAGTACATGATGTAGTGATGCATCTGACTTTCATATGAGTGTAGGGTTTTGCGCTATTTTTGGCAATGGCTCTGTGGAAAATTTACAACAACAAAAAAAACAGCCATTTTGACCATGTAACCAAAAAAACAGCCATCTTGACCCATACCACAAACACTGCAGTAGTGTAACAGTATTCTTTGTTTCACAACAAACTGCCAAAAGGGTCATTTTAGTCTTTATTAATAAACGTACTTAATAATCAGATCTTAAGTTAAAACACTTGAGTCCATATTTAAAAAGAAGGAAAGAGAATAAAGCTCCAATTTCTTATCCTAGTATTAAAGGGTCTCCATAATCTAACCCCAATTAACTTCCCAACTTTATCTTTCACGCAAGGCTTCTTAAAGTCGTCAACCAAGTAGAACTTCTTGCAGTTCTCCCTAACATACCCACTCTGCCTCCTCTGTGGGTTTCCTGTGGCTTTTGTCGTTACATCTCCAAAGCTGAAATCCCACTTCCTTTAAGACCCCACGTGGACGACATGGAGTCCTTTCCTATCCGTGGCTCAGAGAGCAGTAATTCTCCAGGTTAACTTCCACAATCTTCACTCAGCACCTCTTGGACTTTCCTCAGCCCATTTTGATCAGAGATTTTGAAGTGTGTGTCTTTTCTTTCTAAGACCTGACTCTCTTTGAAGGCAATATCCCCACCAGCTCCACCTTTGCAAGCCCGGCTGCACCACAGCCAGATCTGCACTTGGCAGGTCTCACACTTCACTGACGTATGCTGAAGTGTGCTAAAACTCATTGTGACTGATCACTGAAACCAAATGGACAGGAGCATGCACTCAGACAAGCTTAGCTGAAGAAAGGCCTCGGTAATAAACGACATGCAACCAGACTTGTTTTCTTGTAAAGCAAGCTGAAAAATGAGAATTTTCATGCTACTCCCAGGGCAAGGCAACCACCACTTACATTTACCATCCGGTGATTTGCCAACAACTGCTGACAGCAGTGCATTAAAAGCTTCCCTCCCACTTCCGGAACTGATAATACACTTCCAAATTAGAGAAATCATAAGATAATTGGTCCTGTGTTTCCCCTATTACAGTCTCAAAACACTGCTCACCTCTCGGATTTGATAGAGTTCCCAAGACCTGTAAGTATAGTGATAATTTCCATCACCATGTCTATTGTGTCTTAAACTCTAAATATCCAAGGACCAAAATGTAAATATTGTCCCTGGCCAGTGGTGTTCAGTAGTTAGAGCATAGAACCTCAAACCAAAGGGTCTCGGGTTTGAGTTTGGTCAAGGGCATGTACCTAGATTAAAGTATCCCCTCCCCTCCTTTTGGTGTATGCCAGAGGCAACTGATTGATGTGGTTCTCTCACATTGATGTTTCTCTCTTCTCTCCTCTCTCCGCCCCACTCCCTTCCAGTCTCTCAAAAACCAATGAAAGAAACATCCTCCAGTGAAGATGAACAACAAGTAAAAATCAGAGAATCTGGTTTATTTCAGAGCCCACAAAAGCCAAAAGAGGAAAAGAGGAACAACAACAACAACAAAAACTCCTAAACCCTTGGTTCCTGATACCGCTTTGCAGAAGTTTGGTCCTCCAATAGGCCACTTGGATGGCACGAATTGAAGTGTTTACTAGATCACAATGGCGAGTCTGACTTCACTCAGGGGTGAAGCTCCAGGGCTGTGCTGATCAGCATGTTCTGCCCAGACCACTGGGCAGCTACCCACAATTTGTAGTCCTATGTTCACAGATAGCATTTCTCTGCCTACTCAGTTGACAAACTGTTAGATAAATGAGTTTTAATATGCACTCCTAAACACAAGTAATTTTTTAAGCCCTAAATCTTGAAAGAATAGATGACCAAATCCTAAACCCAGATGAAAGAACACTCATAAAGATGTCTTAACTCAGCACCCTGCTAACGGCAAATTTTCCGGTAAGTGCTCTACCTTTTATATCGATGACAAATGGAACATCCAGTCTCCAATATCACATTGCTGGTGTCTCTTGGATTACTGGTAAGAATCCTTGGGGCAGGGAGCAGGAGACGCTAAATGTTTTAACTTACCCATCTTTAAAGTAACTACTTATGTTCTTATAAAGTGCAAATATACCTCCCAAATGCAAATGGAGGGCAAAATAATGTTAATAACTTCTTAAATTGGGTAAACATTGTTAGTGGCACTGCCATAAATTACAGTGTTTTGAAATGATAAAATAGACCTGAAGCAAGTAAAAGATTGGTATACTATGTATTTTTTCAGAAGAAAGATGAACTGAATAACTGACCTAATTTTTCTTTGTCAGTCTCTTTTACCTCTTATGCTACTTGGATGAAATTATTCCAAATGGCCCCATTTCTTAGCCTCTGCTGTTCACAGACAATTACTTGTTTGCTCATTAGATCCACCCTGCCACCACCACCCTAGAAATTTTGACAACTAAATCAGGCTTATTAGCATTCTTGTGACTAAAGCTTCCGGTATTTACATGATATTGGCAGTAAAATCGGAATAAATTTTAAAACGTTGTCACAGTGAACAATGCCATCCATTAGAATTCGAAATTGTTCCCCTGGAAATTTAATTTGATGTCATACACTGATCAAAAAGTGGGTGGAGGGAACTGGTAGAAGATGTTATCACACAAGGGCAATTTCCTGGAAATTGAGTGCTTCCTTTGCACAAATGGAAGCTTGTGGTATCATAGAGAGAGCGTCGCCCTTAGAATTAAACAGGCTTAGTTCAAATCCCAGCACTGATGTTTTCCAGCTATGAAATGCTGGACAGTATACTCAGCCTATCTAATGCTCAATTCCTTCTCTGAAAAATGGAGATTTGGCTAATAAATCTAGATTAAGATGTTTTGGAGATTGTCTGGTATAGCACATACCACAAGACAGGTGCGCAGATGATGATTATATGAAAAGGTTTTGTAACTCACAGGTTTTCAGCATTATTCTTTAGTCCTCGAGCATACACACATAGTATATGTAAATTTACAGACATTACTGTAATGTTTGGCTGCCAATGCACAGGTTTTCTGATACAGATCAATTAATATTAGGTTAAAATATTTCTTTTTAAAAACTGAGATTTATAGGTTAGTCTAACACCACTACACATCATGTCTTCTCCAAACTATACATCTGCCATCACAGAGAGAAATTGAATACAAAAGTTCTTTAAGTGTTCAAGTCAAAATAGTTAAATATTTTGAGGCCCATACAAAGACCATAAATTTAAAATTTCAGAGCAACAAAACTATACATCCAAAACTAATACAAAATAATACTAAATGTAAACTGTCATTAAAAAATAATTTTTTAAAGCATCAAAACTAATAGGCAGCTGTTGTGCTGTGAGTAGCTAAGAGCCCAGTGTCTGGAAATTCCTACTCTGTCATACTCTAGGTGTGTGACCGACCTCGGGAGAGTTAGGTTTTCTCTGTGTCTCTCAGTTTCCATATCTGAGAAATGGGGCTAGAAAGAGTTAAAATAAGAACTGAACAAGAATAGCTGGTTCTCAGGAGGTCCCCAAAATTAGCTTTTATTATTGTTAAAGTAGCTTTACCCAACAGTCACACTGCTTTTATTTCCAGATTCAGATTATTCACAGTCATGCTTGTGATTCTTCCTGCACATCCTCTTCTCCACAAAAAAAGAAAATTGTCCTTGATAAGAGAGCCAAAATGTAGACTTTCTTTGAAAGCATTCACTGCCTGCTTCCTGTCCTACTTAGTGTGGACCTGACCTAAGCCTACCCCCAGCCCTGTTGCAGGGCCGTATCACAAACCTGCCCTGCTCAGCGAGCAGAGGGGAGCTCTGGGCACTAAACCCATCCCTGGACCAGCCACTGTGTTATTATGGATCTTGCCTAACACCCTCAATTTTATTTGGCAGTTATAGTAGGACACGAGTTCTCAGCACAGAGCAGACTCTCCGGATTATTAAATTAATGACATGATGACACTGCCAAGGGATAAAGCTGGGAGCCTGGATATCTGTGAAGGTCAGAATTCCATAATCAATTGCCACCACGCTCTGCTCTCATAGTCTCTATAGGCCTATCTCAAGATCCACTCAAATACCACCTGAATGCCTATGCTGTGTCTGGCGCTGAGGAATCAGTCCAGAAATATGAGCAATATTAACTTGAAAAAACACTCTTCCCTCCTTCCTTTGGTTTTAATGGGTCTTTATACATTTTGAATAAACTTTACTGAACCTATAAAACAATTTAGGATCCATATTTAAATTCTCATACATTGCTGGTGGGAAAATAAGTTGGTATAACCATTTTGAAAAAAATGTCTGCTAAACCAAATAATATCTGCTAAATGTAATTAATACTCTGTGATCTAACAACTCCACCCCTGCATATATGCCCAAGAATAGTGAGTGCTTATGTCCATCAAAAGACAAATTGTAGAATGTTCATAGCAGCTTTATTCATAATAGCACCAAACTTGAAATAACACAAATGTCCTTAAAGAACAATACATAGAAATGAAAAAGAATTAATGGCTGATGCATGTAAAAGCAACAGCGACATGGATGAATCTCAACAGAGGAACCATTGTATAACTGTAATTATACAAAAGTTTAAAAAAACAGGTTGAATTAGAATATGGCAGCAGGAGCCAGAAAAGTGGTTACTGCTGGGTGGTGTAAATTGGAGGCATGGAGAGAACCTTCTAGTGTGCTGGAAATGCACTGTGACTTCATTGGAACGTGGTTTTGTACACAAAAATACAAAAAATTAACTGAGTCTACATTTAAGATTTATGTACCTCTCTGTGTTTTATCTTTTCAAAAAACAAGTAAAAAACCCATTTACTTTAAAACAATTTGTTTCCTAGCGTCGAACCATTCATTCATTCATTCCAATGAATGCCTAACACTATGCTATGTTAATCATTGCAAACATGTGTATACAAAGTCTTCATGTTAAGGAGTTTGAATGCTAGTGGAGAAAATCACTCCATTGGTAGCACTTTTCATTTAGCAATGAATGATATACCATCCTGGACAACTCATAGGTACTTTTCTTCAATTATTTTTACATTTTGCTTAAATTTACAGCTGGTCTAAGTTAATATGTAAATTTTAACATTTGCTTGTTCCAAGTCTTCCTTAGTACTTAAATGCCTAGCACTGTCTTATACACAGCAAGTACTTGATAACTTCCTTTTATTAGTCTATCATTCCACAGTCCTTCTCTTGGCCTCAGGTTTCTTGTCCAATGTTCTTTTCTCCAGGTTTTCACTTTTCTCTGCCACCTATGAAGCCTGAAAAATCTATAAAATACAAGACAATATACTTACATATAATATATCTGGCAAAGAAGTATAGGTGGTGCCTTATGTTATTCTAATTTTTCTTTCATTAACCCTTCCATCCTATAATAGAGCTTAAAAATATGGAAGAGTTAGATTTGGGAAAGTAAAAAAATAATCGGCAGATGCATGTCATTGAGGGGAAAATAATAAACTTTGCTTTGTCAGCTTATGATGCATTGACAAAAATAAAAATAGTCACACCTCTCTGGCATCCCCTTCCAATAGAGCTCAAGATCCTGCTAATGCCATATGTATCAACATGCCCAGATAATGACACATAGGATGCCTTGCATGTTCATCTCTCCAGTATCCTTTTGTAAGACGCGACTTTTCTAAGAATCACTAATTTAAAGGTGCCAGAAAGAAACATGAGCTCCACAGTCAAGTATCATTGTTCTCACAAAAAGGGCAAGAACTAGAAATTGCTTTAGCTTCATAATTTTCTGCTCTGTAGTCTTGTAATATATAGCAGGTCTCAAGTGATTCTTGAAGCTACCAGTTACCACCTAAAGACAGGAAATTATACCTTGAAGTCTCTAGTCTCCCTCCATGCGTTAAGGCTCCAGGTTCACTGTCTTGTTGACATGCAGCACCCCAGTGAGGTGCCACCTGCCCCTGCACAAGAACCATGACCACTTTAGAGATGAGCAAGTTGGTCAACCACAACCCTGCAGCTTCCCTAATGAAGCATGATGACCTCGCAGAATCGGTTTCTGCTTGGCTCTCCCACTGGTTTTCAAAGGGAAAAGCCCAAACACTACAGGGCTTCATTTCCGGTCCTCTCCCAGGATACCTGCCCACATAAGGTATTACCTTGGGGACAATCATCCGAAGTCAAGCTCCAGGTTATATAGGTCAGTTTATATGTTGATTTCATATGCTGAAGATCCACCCGCCACCCCCACCCCCGGCAACCATGTCACTGTATTTGGAGCTATTACCTTCAGGGAGGTAATTAAGTTTAAAAGAGGTCACAAGGGTAAACCCTAATCTGATAGAACTTCTCTCTCTCTCTCTCTCTCTCTCTCTCTCTCTCTCTCTCGTCTTCCTCCCTCCCTCTCTCTCTCTTGATGCAAACATGGAAAAGGCCATATGAAGACACAGTGAGAAGGTGGCTATCTACAAACCATGAAAAGAGGCCTCATCACAAATCAACCTGGATGGTGCTTTGATGTTGAACTTGTAGTCTTCCAAACTGTGAGGAAGTAAGCTTTTGTTGTTTCAGCCACCCAGTCTGTGGCATTCTGTTACGGAAGCCAAAATTGACAAGTACAGTCAACAAAGAGCTGTGTGGTTAGTATCAGAGAACACATATACAATAGTTCATTAGGCTTAGTGATCATCTGGACATAAAGCATTTCATGTATGAAGGCCCATTTATAAGACTGAGACCAGAATCCCAAATAGAAAAGCCCTACAAATCTCAGTGTGATTTGCTCTTGCTTTATCTCACAGCATAGTTGCTCTTCCTTTAAGCACACTCTGTTTCTCTGTCTGGAAAACACTCCTTTATCATCTACTTAATCCCAATTCATTCCAACTGTCAGTTCCCCAGGGAAGGTTCTCTGATCCTGCAAGAGGCCTGTGTCTCTCTGTCACACAATCTCTCAGCACTAGCATTTTTGCTTCAGCATTTATCACAGTTTGCAATTAAGAGATTTCTGTGATTTCTTTTCAGTCCCATGCTTTACTATTAGTCTATAAACTTCTCTAAGCTAGATGGTGCTCAGATATCTGTAAAACAAAGTAGGTAAGGAAGGAAGAAAGAAATGGAGAGAAGAAGGGGGGAGAGGAGGAAAGGATATGAGAGATAATGAAAACTAAAGAGAAAGGTTTAAGAATCTAGTACAGCCCTAGCTGGTCACAGGTTCGATTCCCAGTCAAGGGCACATACTTGGGTTGCAGGTTCTATCCCCAACCCCAGAGTCCCAATAGGGGCATATGCAGGAGGCAACCAATCAATGTGTTTCTCTCACATCAATGTTTCTCTCTCTCCATCTTTGTTCCTCCCTCCTTTCCACTCTCTTTAAAAATCAATGGGGGAAAAGTATCCTCGGGTTAGGATTTAAAAACAAACAAACATATAGATAGATAGATAGATAGATAGATAGATAGATAGATAAAGAATCTAATACATTGTCTCATCCCATTTGGGCTGCTATAACAAAATACCACAGATTGGATGGCTTTAACAACAAACATTTGTCTTTCACAGTTCTGGAGCCTCTAAAGTCCAAGATCAAGGAGCAAACAGATTGGGTATCTGGTGAGAATTCACTTCCTGATTCACAGATGACTGCCTTCTAGCTCTGCCCTCCCAGTGGAAAGACAAGTGACTTCTCTGGGGTCTCTTCTGGAGGAACACAAATTCCACTCACGAGGCTCCTAATCATCTCCCAAAAGCCCTGTCTCCTAATATCATCACTTTGGGGGTCAGGATTGCAACATATGAATTTAGGAGGGATGCAAACATTCCATCTATAGCATACATGCTTCATTCAGTCTTGTCAGATTTAGGCTAGTGGTAGGGGAAGCATGCTGATCCAGCTCATATTCACCACCAAAATACCACACTTCCAAGAGCTGATATAAGTCAAAGCTACCAGAAAACAGTGACTTCTAACACAGCTATGGGACAATTATTCAACTCTGGAGCTTGAAAACAGCATGAATTAAACTGGTGTCCTATGTAAACTTTGGGGGCTGTATCAAGTCAATTTATACATATACACCAACACTTTTTTAATGGAAACAAATAGTCAGCACTAAAATCTAAAAATGAAATATTTTAAAACTCCCACTGTGCCCACTGATAATATTCTTCTTTGAGTTTTCATACTCTCCTGGAAGTTCTTAGCAGTGATCTCAACCTATGGCCCAAGGACCCCTGGGAGATTGTACAGTTTCTGCAAGGGGCTCACAAATGCACCTACAGTGCAAGTACTGTCTATAGAACCTACAGAGTCTATAGTATAGACTGAATGCATTAAGGCCCAATTATCACCACGAAACAATGAAATTTTGTGTTGAAAGGGGTCCTCATATTTCTAGTGGCTTAAGCTAGCATGGGGTTCTTTTCCTCACATAAAGATGCTCAAAGGGAAGAATATGGGAGAGAAGCTGCCGACTCAATGTCCTATCTTGCTGTAGGCCTAGTTCCTCACCCTTCTTCAGCTGCTGCCTGTGACCCTCGTGGCTCTTCCAGAGTGGAAATTCTAGGAGGGCATAAAGGCAAGGAAGGCAGGAGGTGGCCAAAAAAAGGCAAAGGGTAAGGAGAACAAGCTGGTCCTCTCTGTTCCTGGTGACTTAGCTCAACCTCTCATCGTGGAGGCAAGTAAGGCTGGGAGACGGCATTTTTGTTCATATTGCATGCTATGTATTTCTGGTTTCCTCCTGCTCAGTCACACAGTTTAGAAATTATTTATAATTGGTCTGTTTTCCATGGCTCTAATAGAAAAGATTTGCCAGTGAAATAGGCCCCATCTCCTCTGACTGAGCCAAAGCTGTTCCGAGTTTTTTAGGAAACTCACAGGACATGGAGGTGCCACAAGGCTGGATCTGGCACTTGGAGGAATGTGGTCCCTGTTCATTAACCAGCATTTGTTAACTGCTCTATCTTCTTTAAAGGAAGTAGGACCGTATAAATCCAATGTTGGTGTGATGATCAGTTTGGACACTTCTATGAGAAAATGATGCTTCAGATCAAGTAATTTCAAGGAACTTACTATTCTTTTCTGCTTGTCTACGGATTTTAGTTTTCCCTGCTTAAATAATTTCCAGAACTCAAGAATAACTGACACCCTAACTGGTTTGACTCAGTAGATAAAGCATCGGCCTGTAGACTGAAGGGTTCCAGGTTCAATTCCGGTCAAGGGCATGTACCTTGGTTTCGGGCACATCCCCAGTTGGGGGCATGCAGGAGGCAGCTGATTGATGTTTCTCTCTCATCGATGTTTCTAACTCTCTATCCCTCTCCTTTCTGCTCTGTGAAATAATAATAATAATAATAATAATAATAATAATAATAATAACAACAACAACAACAATAAATCAATAAGATATTTAAAAAAAAGATTTTGATTCCTTTGTGTGAATACTAAGAAGCATGACTGCTGGATGGCGCAGTAAGAAACTTCCAAAGTGGCTACAGAGTTTTACGTTCCCTCACACAATGAAAGAGCTCCTGTAGCTCCACACCTCACCAGCAGCTGTGAGTGTTCTGGGCCTGCGCCATTCTAAGAGTACAGGGGTATCTCCCTGTTGTCTTACTTTGCATTTCCTTGATTCCACATGAGGTGAGCTTCTTTTCATGTGCTTACTTGCCATCTGTACCTCTTCTTTAGTGAGGTGTCTGTTAAAGTCTTTGGCCCATTTTTTTTTAATTGGGTTATTTTCTATTGTGGAATTTGTTGAATTTTAAGAATTCTTCGTGTATTTTGGATAACAATTCTTTTTTTTAATATATTTTATTAATTTTTTACAGAGAGGATGGGAGAGGGATAGAGAGTTAGAAACATCGATGAGAGAGAAACATTGATCAGCTGCCTCTTACACACCCCGTACTGGGGATGTGCCTGCAACCAGGATACATGCCCTTGACCGGAATAGAACCTGGGACTTTTCAGTCCACAGGCTGATGCTCTATTCACTGAGCCAAACTGGTTTCGGCTGGATAACAATTCTTAATCAGGAGTGTCTTTTTCAAACATTTTTCCAGTCTGTGGCTCGTCCTCTCCTTCTCTTGGCATTGTCTTTCACAGAGCAGAAGTTTTTAATCTTAACAAAGGCCAGTCTCTTCTGCCTTTAATGTAGTGGAGCCACAGTCCTGGAAAGAGGGCCTATTAAACTATTTTCTGTTTCCTTTTGATATTTCAAAACAAAACCTGTCCTTTTAATATTGCATTTCACTGATGTCTATTGCAAAATAGTAACATTTTCTCTTTGCAAATGAACCATGAGGTAAATACACACATGATACTTCATTTATATATCATAAAATGCTCCCCATGAAGACAAATTCTAAATAATAATGAAATAGAATTTTACTAACATATTAATACTAATCTTAAAAAATGAGAAATTTGCATTTTCTCCATTAAAAACCGTTCTCTTTTGCAATATGCATTAAAGAAAATTTAATATTCAAAATAATGGCAATATTTAAGATATTTACTTCATTTATTATGGGTATTTGATTTGAAAAGGGACATACTTCTGGGACTAGCATTCTGTATGGGAACAGTTCTTGCAAAGCAAAAGAAATTACCAGTACATTTAAAACAGGGTCTCCCTGTGGAGTAAGTAAAATAATTTGAGTCTGCATCTCTAATTATGATAATATGCATACATGTATGTTTTGCCTTGGATATAAACTATATGTGTCAACACTTATGCCTTCCAGACTAACCAGGGTACATGGAAGCCAGGGCCTCTTGCCTCCACCCTGTATAATACTAAACTCCTAAGTGTCTTACATGCTGCCTCTCATTAAATAATAACAACATTAAAATTAACATCAGTAGTAGAAATGTGACAATATGATGACAAAGAGCTCGCTTGACCAAAAAGAAATACCTGAGCTACCATACCAAGAGGCTTATAGGTAGTCAGTTTTGTCTTTTTCACACATCAAATTTCTCACCTCTAGTTATAAAAGCCCTTTTCCAAAAACAACTCCCAAGTGAGATAAAAGCTGAAGATGTGTCAACTGAAGTTGAAATTTGCAAAATATAAAATCCTCCATATGAACTGCTCACTTTACATATGTCACTTCTCATCAAGGCCCCCAACCACTGCTTTGCTGCTGAGACCAGTGGCTAATAGTTAAGCTTCAACTTCTTGATTCACTTCTCTACTCAGACTCATTCAAAAGTAGCTCTTGTGAAAGGGAAAAGCAGTAGGCAGAAAAACATATCTCAAGATCCCTTTACAGTTCTATTTTCTATGTTTTTATAATTATTCCCTTAGCTTCTCCTATGATATCTTAAGTTCTTGGTTATTCACCTCATATTTTTTTAACTAATTATCATTTTTTTTGTAATCTTCTATTTGAATGGAAGATTCAGTTTGAACTCATGAAGCATTTTATTTAAAGGTAAAATTTCTTAACTTTGGCCTCTGAAAAGGCCTAAAAATAATGACCAGTCACACTGGAATCATCACCTTCAGTGCTCATAGTAAGTCTTGAAATACTATTTGCATTTAAAGGAATCTTAACTCCTTGAAGAAATGGCTGATTCCAGGTCTGGAAACAAAAATATACAACGAGCAGGGAACAAAGACTAGTCGGATCATGTTATAAATAAATAGAAAGATAGATAAATAGATGACTGATTGACACATGCATGCACACATGATATATACATGCACACTTTACATACTATTCAGAAGCTTATGAGAAGAGGCTTCGCTAGCCAAAAATCAGACAATTTGATCATTAACTAGGACAGCAATTTTCAACAGGTATGCTGCAAGAATTTTTAAAGCATGCAATACCTGGCTATTTAGTCAGGAACACTGATCTCTTTTCCCTTAGGTTGTCAAATTAAAAAAAATGACAATGGCCAACACAATAACCGTCTGATGTGAATGAATTAAAATTATACCCATTTTTGTCAAATTGGCAAAAAATTAATGTTTTTTGATGTGCTGCAGAATTTTAGTCATTAGTTTGTGTCCCATGAGATGAAAAAGGTTGAAAATCGCCAAAATAGCATAATGAATGCAAATGAATTGAAACACATCAAATGTATTTAAATCCTTAAGTTCATAACTACCTTTGGGGGGAAAATGGCAACCTTTGGAGAAGACCGGCTAACTATCTCATTCTTAAACTGGTAAAATAAATAAATAAATAAATAAAGACAGATTCAGCCTTTACCTCACTTTTCTATGACATGCTATACCTCAGGGTAACTGAGGCCTTCATTCAGCCATTTCCCTTTGTAGAAGCATTCCAGCTAATAAATGAAGAATGTTAGAATTAGAAGACTACCATTCTGTATCTCCTAATGAATGAATGGAATCTTGACAATGATCATCAATGGCTACTACGATTATCAGAAGCTGGCTTCAAAAGTTCCATATGAGAAAATAAATCACCCAGTCTTTACTCAAACTTACCACTAACATCAAAGGGAATAAAGTCAAAGCTAATTTTGCCTTTTGGGCTCTCTGCTTTCCAAGAAGTTAAATAAGTAATTCAGCAGCATCAATGTCTAAACTTCTTTAGAAAAGAAATTGCTGCTTGTCAAAGGACTCAGAGGGACCTACAAATTAGTCCATATATGAGTTCACCACTCTACTGATGTGCCTTTCCTATGGACATTCTTTCACATTTCTTCCCTAAAATTAAAAGTAAGAATAATTCTACCCATCCTGACTGGTTTGGCTCAGTGGATAGAGCGTTGATCTGCGGACTGAAGGATCCCAGGTTTGATTCCAGTCAAGGGCATGTACCTTGGTTGAGTACATATTCCCAAAAGGGGGCGGGCAGAAGGCAGCTGATCTATATTTCTCTCTTATCTATGTTTCTAGCTCTCTATCGCTCCCCTTCCTCTGTGTAAAAAAATCAAAAAATAAAATTTTAAAAAAGAATAATTCTGCCCCTTTTTGGATCTGTGTTGTCCTTCTCTAACCTAAAATAGAAATTATTGAGTTAAAGAATTCAAAAGAAAATTCTCTATAGAAGAAAAACACATTTGGATCTAATTCTGCTGTTGAAGTCCTTACTGATTTCTTTGAAATTAAATTAAATGCAAGCTCTGGGTACAGTAATTTAATTACTATTTTGATCATTTCTCTTCTACTTAATTAGCAAAATTGAACAATTAAGTAATATCATTAACAACGAGGAGACGAGCAAATGGCTTTCTGAATCTTAAAATTATCGATACTTGACTTTAAAAAATTAGCACAACCTCAAATGAAGTTTCATCAAGAGGCCCCAAAAAACATATAACAGAAATCAGTAGAGGTAAAGATGCATCCCTAATAAGCAAATGCAGAATTATTTCATGGTGCTGCACCTATTCCAACCACCAACTGTCCAAAGAGAATCAGCTGTCTCTGAGGAGATGGAGCCTGCTTATGTAAAGAAAAACTGCTTACCTCTCCACATGAGCTCAAGGAATGATGAGATGAGGCCTGAGCTGGGAGTTTACAGGTATCATTCAGGGAATCATCTTTCTGAAACTATGAGCTCTAGTTTCAAAAAAACAGCACTAAACTTTGGGTCACAAGACTATAGGTTCATGGCCATGACACTGAACCAAAGAAGCCAAACTGAGAGATTCCACTCCTATGAAGAGTACTAATCTAGTCTAGTCTAGTACTAATTTCAGGTGAAAAAAATCACAAAAGTTACCTAGGGAGGATGAATGATGGGATTTTCTGGGAGATGGAATTATCATAATGAGGTGTTATATAGGTATATCCACTTGTCAAAACTTTATTGTTAAGACTCGTGCTTTTTAGTGTATATAGAATTAAAAAAAAACACATAAGAACCATCATCATCATTATGTGGGGGTTAAGAGCTAGTAAAAGTATGGATGATATAAGATGGCAGAATATTGGTAATTGTTGAGGTTGAGTGGTGGGTATATGGGGGTGGGGGTCACCACACTATCCTGTTTACCTTGTACATGTTTGTAATTTTCCATGTAAAGGTCTTTATAAAAGGCAAGACCTTTAATCCTCTCTCCATTACTTAATAGCTATTAAGTCTCTTAATCTTATTAAGTCTCTTAATCTTATTTTTTTCATTTGTAAATAGGAAATAATGATTCCTAAATCCATCACCCAAAACAACCGTAGTTTGTTAGTAAATATCAAGTGAAGCAATGAATACAAAAGTAACTTCTGAGCTGTGAAGTAATCCTATATAATAAAGAGATGACATGCAAATTGATCATCACTCCAACACACAAGATGGCTGCCCTCATGTGGACACAAGATGGCCAGGGCAGTTGGGAGGGACCAGGCCTTCAAAGGAGGGCAGTTGGGGGCAATCAGGCCTGCAGGGCAGGGCAATTAAGGGTGACCGGGCCAGCAGGGGAGGGCAGTTAGGGACAACCAGGCTGGCAGGGGAGCAGTTCGTCAGCAATCAGTCTGACAGAAGAGTGGTTAGGAGGTTATCAGGATGGCAGGCAGAAGCATTTAGGGGCAATAAGGCAGGCAGGCAGGCAAGTGGTTAGAAGCCAGTAGTCCTGGATTATAAGGAGGTCCGACTGCCTGATTCTGGGGATTGGGCCTAAATGTGCAGTCGTACATCCCTCAGCTGGGCCAGCTGAGGCTTGCACTGCCAACAGTGGCAATAGCAGAGGTGGAATGGGGCGTCACCTTCCCCTGATCTCCAGGTTGCCTCCTAACCCTGAGGGCCCCCAGACTGTGAGAGGGGGCAAGACTTTCCTGTACCTCAGGCTGGCCCTGAGCAGCTAGGGGACTAAGGGGACTGGAGGACTCCAGAGGCAGGTACATGTGCAGAGCAGCCAGGCCCACCTGGGGTCTGGTCCAGCCTTGCTGCACAACGGCCACCTCAGCAGGGCTGAGGGGATAGGGCGCCACTATCTTGTGGCTGTGGGTGCCACCATCTTTGAGGGTGTGACAGTCAATTAGCATATTCCCTCTTTATTGGCTGTGGGTGCCTCCATCTTTGCAATGGTGTGGGGATCAATTAGCATATTCCCTCTTTATTAGATAGGATGATTATTTTGCATAATTTCCTAATAATGCATAAATATAGGCCTTTAGAGAAAATCTGAGTGCCTTGTGTTTACACCAACTTGATGGCTGAGGAAAGATGCCTGAGAGTTCACTTTGGAAGGAAACTGGCTTAAGAATTTAAATAATGTAGATATATCACATGTTCAAAAGTAAGAATCAACTACTCTAAAAATCCACTTTTGGAAGTCTGACCATCCAAAATAATGTTCATGAGTTCATTTATAATCACAGCATTACAGATAAGAACCATTATCTTCTTAATGCAAATTGATTATACTTAGAAATTAGAATCTAGTTTTCTGAACATTTGACTCTCTAATGTTATGGCTCATATATATTCAACTCAAGGAAGGCCAGTGGACATATGAATCTTTATTTTATTTTTTTAAACTTGTCTGTCAGACTAACTCTAATCAGTTACAACTATCACAAAGTATAACTCATATTGAGAGATAGAGAAGAGGAAGGAGGGAGGGAAAGAAGGAAGGGGAGAATGACAGAGAGACACAGAGAGATTCAGGTGTAATTCTACTCTAATGTCCAAGTCTAAATCCCCCAAATCAAGGTGTACCCTGACAAGACAAATGAGGTGGCCTGGTGTGCTGTTGCTGGCCCAAGTGTCAAAGTAAATAAGCATGCCAGAGTGATGTTTTAAATGAGCACATTTCTAGTTCAAAAATACATTATAAGAAAACCATGTGTTACAGAGAACAACTGATGGTTGCTAGAAGGGAGGGAGATTGGGAGGGTGTGAAAAAAGTGAAGAGATTAAAAACTATAAATTGGTAGTTACAAAACAGTCACAGGAAACATAGTCAATAATATGCTATAACTATGTATGGTACCAGGTGGGTACCACCATTATTAGGAGGATCAACTTGTAAATTATATAATTGCCTAACTAATATGCTGTACACCTGAAACTAATATAAAATAATACTGAATGTCAACTGTAATTGAAAATTAAAAAAATTTTAAATAAACATCAAAAGGTGGGGGAGAATCACTTGGATATTCTTTTGCATTAATCACACTTATCTTCAAATAATAGGTATATCCAAGTGTCTACTTGCAGCATTCCAGCTTCCTGGAAAACCCAATTTAGGGGAACACTCTCCTTCCATTCAGCTCCATCCCAGGCCATTAGCTCTGCATGGAATGACGGGTGCACTCCTAGTACACTCCTTCCCGGGCAGCTTCAAATGCCAGTCTGTTTTGTTCCGCATGCCTTCCCTAAAGAATACCAGCCAACTCTGCTGGATCTCAGGATGGCCCCGAGAAGACCATCTGAACTGTCGTTTATGAAATTACTAAAGAAAAATAAGATTGAAACTGCTCTCTTCTTATTTCTTTGTTAGGGTAGAGCCCATTATACAACACTGCAGTGAAAGGGCTGGTCACTTCAAGAAAAATCAAGGCTTCAAGCTAAAACCCCCATTCCAGCTATCACTCTGGTAGTGAAACTTTCACAATCTAGTTAAGTTATAGTCTAAGTTTATATTTGCTCATATAGTTTGACGTTTCCTATCCATGAAATAGGTCTTTTCTCTGAGAGGCTGTGCTGCTTTCTCCAAACACCAACTTTCTAATACATCACAGAGCTGTGCAGCCTTTTTGCCATGAAAGAGGAAAGCTCCCCGATTCCCATGGAGCCACATCACTGCGCACGCGGCCCAGCGAGTCAGGGATGTGTTTCTCAACTGTTTATCCCAGACTCTGGCTGCACCCTCTCGTGGCAGAGACAGGCATCAAGGTCAAACCACAGAAACACCCAGGCTTGAATGGATTCCAAGGATTTTGGACCAGATGATCTTCCAAGGCCAAGGTCATTTTTAACTCTAAAGTTCCATCATTCAGAAGGAAATACGAAGCAGTAGAAGACCAGAGGAATTTGATGAGAACAGGGCACTTGAAAGGAAGCTCCACAGGAATTTAGATGGAACCTCCTCTGTCACCCCTCTCCCAAATCAGTTCACCTCATCAAGCCTGTTTCCCCTTTCCTCTAAACCCAGGCCCTGAATGTCACACTGTGATATGAAAGAAATGAAAGTAAGGATCTGGGTAACTGGTAAGGAAGCCTCAAGACAATCTCTGCAGTATTCACCACCCACTCAAGGAGCGAAATCTTTACAGAGTGTCAGCCAGTGGAGGGCAATGGTTTCAGCTACCTCCCTGAACATCTGTGCCAGAGAGCACCGGAGCGAACACTGAATACCAGAGCAGACCCCAGAGCCTTTCACAGTCACCTGAGGGCACTGTTCAGAAATATTTATAACCTGAAGCCCATCCCAGTTCTACTGGTTCAGACACTCTGGCAGGGATTTGGAAATTACAATTTTTAATAAGCTTCCCCAGTGGGTGTTAGGATTTATAAACAAGCATATTCTTGTTGCCACCAAAGCTTGTCTTTCTCAGTTTTCAACTCGTGTGCTCAGAGTAGGGTTATCAAATAAAATACAAGACATCTAGTTAAATCTGAATGTCAAATACACAAGGAATCTTTTAGTCTGAGTATGTAATGACTTGTTAAAATATGAAATCCAAATTTAACTTGGCATCTTGTATTTTATTTACTAAATATGGAAAACTCGTAGTTCAGCTGCGTCTTTAGGCCCTAGCTGGTTTGGCTCAGTGGATAGAACAATGGTCTGGAGACTAAAGGGTTCCAGTTTCAGTTCCAGTCAAAGGCATGTACCTTGGCTGCAGGCTCCTCCCTGGCCCCACCCCGGTCAGGACTCATGCAAGAGGCAATCAATCAATTTGTTTCTCTCTGTCTTCCCCTCTCTCTTCCACTCGCCCTAATAAAAGTCAATGGGAAAATATCCTCAGATGAGGATTAACAAAAAAACAACAATAACAAAAAGAAAATATTGTCATATCCACTTTTGATTCACTAGTTCCAAATTGAACACTTTAGAGTGCATAACATGTAGATAACGCAGCAAAATAGGAAAATAAGTATGATAATATTACTGGGAAAAACCTCGATTTTCCCCAACTATGAAATGAAAAAGGTTGCACAGGATCTAAAATTCCATTAAATCACTGAATTATTAACAAGTTCTATACTCACATCACATGTAATCTTGAATGTCTGAAATTTTCATGTTTCCTGGAAGAAGTTTCCTCATAAAAGAAAATGATCAACCAACTCAATTTGACATCCATTTCTACTTCAGAAGCAATTCCTGAAACCTATGGTCTCACAACTCATCAACAGTGACAACTTGTACTTGCAGTGGTTTGAAGGTTCTCTAATACTTACTACCTAGATTCTGCCTTCAATCCATTTTCTCAGAAACATTCAGGAATTGTAGAGAAACTAGTGGCTTCATACTGATCACACCAGGGGTTATGATCACCTGAGGTGACCCCTAATGTACTGTCGAGCTAACACTCATATTATTTTAGTGGAAGACCCCAAATTATTCTAAGACAGAGTTGTTGCCATGATCTCAACAAGCCAGGAATGAGGGAACAGCAGATATCTAATCCGTGATGACAGTCTGGAAGTATTAGCATTAATTATAAGGGAGTAGGATTTGTCTCTCTGCATAGCCTAAATGTGGTTCAATTCAAATGGCTTCATGTAACTGATGCAGCTATCCGTGATATGGATGACATCTAATTCAGCTCCATGTGTTGAACAAAGACCACTGAGTTCCCCTCTAAAATCCGAGGTTAGGCACTGACCACATGAGAGCAAATGTCTCCCTTTGTTTGTTTGTTTGTTTGATCCAAATCATTTTCCCTACTTTAAATGTTTTTATTTCAGCAATTATGCTAATTTCATCAGCACACTGTGGCCAGGGTTCAAATCTTGACCTCTGCTTACTTTGTAATAGAAGTTTTATAGACTACAGCTGTACCTACTTATTTATGTACTGCCTGTGGCTGTTTTCACACCACTACAATAGAGTTAAGTAGTTGGTGACAGATCATATGACTCATGAGCCCCTAAATATTTATTATGTGGCCCTTTAGAGAGAAACTTTGCCAATCCCTACTAGAAATTAGTAACATTAATGCTATTTTTAAAAAGATGCGTGGTGGCTTTCCAACCAAGTAACTAGCAACCAATCACTCAGCCTTATGATCTCCAAGAGCCTAGGAGAATTTGTGGTGCAGTGTCTCATACGGACAAGTGCAGTTTCAACAGAACACTGCTCTTTAGCCTCAAGTAATCTTAAGAATCCAAAGGACAAACACACGAGCATGAACACATGAGAAATCCCATATTTTTCTGCATTTTAAAAGGGGAAATCACACAGTAACGAGCACACTCACAGGATGGCTGCCACCACCGTTATCTGTAGTTTGACCAGGAAAATGCAGTAGAGTAAGAATACAGAAACGGTCCCCATTTGGCACCAGTGCCTCTGAGGGCACCGTCGCTGGTGTGGGAATTCAGAATTTAAAACGCAGTTCTTCTGTCGCCCCACTGCTTTCGCCAGGAAGAGTGCGTGATCAGAAAGAACAACCATCTTCAAAACCAAAATTAATGTGAGCCTTAAAAGATCCCAACCCAGGTGCCTTGGAGAATAGATTGGCTTGCCAGAATGACATATTACAGTTTCTAAGAGGCGCTTGCTGAATACTGCCTCCTCTGCAATGATCAAGCATGAAGGGCCTTCCTGCTCCCATGGAAAGCCCTTGTAAGCAGAAAGGGCACACTCACTGTTAATGAAATTTTATGCCCTAGGAAATTAAATGCAGGTATTACTCTAGTTGAAAGGAGGAGGAAGAAAAATAACCCATAGTAACTGTTGCTAAGTTTGGCTTTATAATATTGACAGTGTAGGTGGCTTACCAAATAAAAACTGTAAGGACGCGATCTAATTCAACCTTTCAACCCCTATTAGGGATCAGTGGGTCTCCCACTAAGACAGAAGGAGAGCTGTGGCTCTCTCTACCCTCCACTGATTCTTACTCCTCCATTATGCATCGTCTTCCACTCCTGTGCCTTTCACTCCCCTATTTGTTTGAAGGTGGGTCCCTTGCCTGAAGTCCTTAGCTCCCACTAGACAAACACAGAAAATCAAATATACATCCATACCTCTGGGAAGGAGAAAAACCATCCCAGCTCATCTCACATCCCGGTGCAGCCTGAGCTCAGCATGTTTGTGTTTTTTTATTTTTTTGTGTATGTGTTTTTTTAAAAAATATATTTTATTGAATTTCCACAGAGAGAAAGGGAGAAGGACAGAAAGTCAGAAACATCGATGAGAGAGGGAGACATTGATCAGCCGCTTCCTGCATGCCCCCACTGGACACGCGCCCACAACCAAGATACATGCCCCCGACCGGAATCGAACCCAGGACCCTTCAGTCCGCAAGCTGACGCTCTATCCACTGAGCCAAACCAGCTCTGGCTTGTTTATTATTATTATTATTATTATTATTATTATTATATTTTTATTGATTTCAGAGAGGAAGGAGAGGGAGAAACAGAAGCAATGATGAGAATCACTGATTGGTCACCTCCTGCACTCCCCACACTGGGAATCAAGCCCACAACCCAGCATGTGCACTGACTGGGAATCGAACTGCAACCTCCTGGTTCATAGGTTAGTACTCAATCACCGAACCACACTGGCTGGACTGTGCTTTTCTTTAAAAAAAAAAAATGCACACACACACACACACACACACACACACACACACACACACACACTGTCTAAAGTTTAACATATGTCTCCTTTTTCCCTGATTGAGATCCCCCAGCCAGTTCCACTCCAGGCAAGCCCCACTGCCCTAGTGTCTGTGTCCACTGGTTATGCTAATATGCATGCATACAAGTCCTTTGGCTGCTCTCTAACCTCCCCACCCCCACTTCAACTCCCCTGCCATTTGTTTCTGGATCTATTTTTGTTTATCAAATTATGTTGATCATTATATCCCACATATGAGATCACATGATATTTATCATTCTCCAACTGGCTTATTTTGCTTAGCATAATGCTCTTCAGTTCCATCCATGCTGTTGCAAATGTTAAGAAGTCCTTCCTTTTTATAGGGGCATAGTATTCTACTGTGTAGCTATACCAGTTTTTTAATCCACTCTGCTGATGGGCACTTAGGCTGTTTCTAAATCTTAGCTATTATAAACTGAGCTGTTATGAACATAGGGGTGCATATATCCCTTTTGATGTTTCTGGTTTCTTGGGATATAATCCTAGAAGTGAGATTACTGGGTCAAATGGAGTCCCATTTTTAACACCTTGAGGAAACTCCATAGTGTCTTCCACAGTGGCTGCACCAGTCTGCATTCCCACCAGCAATGCATGAGGGTTCTTTTTTCTCCACCTCCTCACCAGCACTTGCCGTTGGTTGATTTGTTGATGATGCCATTTTGACAGGTGTGAGATGCTATCACATTGTTGTTTTGATTTGCATATCTTGGATAATTAGTGACTTTGAGCATGTTTTCATAGGTCCCTTAGCCTTCTGTATGTCCTCTTTCGAAAAGTGTCTATCTAGGTCTATTGCTTATTTTTTGATTGGATTGGTTATCCTCCTCTTGTTAAGTTGTATGAGTTCTCTGTAAATGTTGGAGATTAAACCCTTATGGATCTTTGGCAAATATGTTCTTCCATGCAGTGGACTCTCCTGTTGTTTTGTTGGTTTCTTTTGCTGTACAGAAGCTTTTTATTTTGATGTAGTCCCATTTCTTTATTTTCTCCTTAGTCTCCATTGCTCTATGAGCTGTGTTGGTAAAGATACTGCTACAACATATGTCTGCTATTTTGTGGTCTAAGGAATCTTGTAAGGTTTTTATGGTTTCCATTTTGAGTTTGTTTTTGTGTATGGTATGAGTTGATGATTTAGTTTAATTTTTTTGCATGTATCTGACCAAATTTCTCAGCACCATTTATTGAAGAGACTATCCTGACTCCAGGGTATGCTCTTGCCTCTTTTGTCAAATATTAATTGAACTTAATGGCTTGGGTCGATTTCTGGGTTCTCTGTTCTGTTCCATTAGTCTATATGTCTGTTCTTGTGCCAGTCCTAAGCAGTTTTGAGAACTATGGCTTGGTAATATAGCTTGATATCTGGTATTGTCATCCCTATAACTTTGTTCTTCTTTCTCATGATTGCTGTGGCTATTCTGGATCTTTTTTTAATTCTAGATGTATTTTTGGAGAGTTCTTTCTAGATCTTTGAAATATGCCATTAGTATTTTAATGGGGATTACATTGAATCTGTAGATAGCTTTGGATAGTATGGACATTTTAATGATGTTGATTCTACCAATCCATGAACATGGTATGTTCTTCTATTTGTTTATATCTTCCTCTCTCTCTCTTTTTCAATGTCCTGTAGTTTTCTGAGTACAGGTCTTTTACCTCCTTAATTAAGTTTATTCCTAGGTACCTTAATTTTTTGATGCAATAGTAAATGAGATTTTTTTTTAAACTTCACTTTCTGTGTAAAATATATTTTTATTGATTTCAGAGAGGAAGGTAGAGGGAGAGAGGGATAGAGACATCAATGATGAGAGAGAATCATTGATCGGCTGCCTTATGCACACACCCCTACTGGGGATTGGATCTGCAACCCAGGCATGTGCCCTGACTGGGAATCAAACCATGACCTCCTGGTACATGTCAATACTCAACCAATGAATAACATCAGCTGGGCTGTGTTTTCACTTTTTTTAAAATTTAAATATTTGATGAATGTTTACTATGTACCAGGAATTATGCTTAAGTTTGAGGTTCAAGGTAAACAAAACTGCTACAGCCACCGTTTTCTCAGGGCAGTGAAGGTGTGGGGGAGAGGGGTATAGATATCAGATAAATAATCCCACAGTCTAAGGTTATATTTTAAGAGAGTCCAAGTCTAAGGCTATATGTCTATAGATTGTGTCCAGTGCTGTGAAGGTGAAGAGCAGGAGCTGGAGATGTAAGGAGGAATCCTCATTTCTATCAGGATCTGAGAGGGCTTTTGCTCTGCGAAAGTGACAGGATAGACCTAGAGGGAATTGTACTAAGTGAAGTAAGTCAGAGAAAGACAAAACCATATGACCACTTATATGTGGAATTTCAAGAACAAAACAAACAAAATTGTAACAGAGAATAGACTGGTGGTTGCCAGAGGGGAGGTGGAGTTGGGTGAAAAAGGTGAAGGAATTAAGAAGTAACTATTACAGAACAGAAATGTAAATTATAGCATAAAGAATATAGTTAATATCATAGTAACTATGTAGAGGGTCAAGTGGTTATGAAATATCAGGAGGATATGATTATCTAACTACTGTGTGTATATCTGAAACTAATACAGAATAACATTGAATATAAGCTGTACATAAAAATAAAACAAAATGAAACTGTAAAGAGGAGCAGGAGTTATTCAGGTGCAGACCAGAGCTATTTCAGGCAGAAGGAACAGCAGGTGCAGAAGCTCTGAGGAAGAGAAAGGGTGGCCTAGTCCAGAGAGGTAAGGTGCGGCTGGGAGGGGAAGCAGAGCCTTCCAAATCAGAGCAGGGATTTTTATTCCCTCTGACTACAATGGGAGGCTGTGAACAGGAGGCATGAAGGATTATATAAGCATTTCTAAAAGACTGTTGTGAGGACTCCATGTGAGGGGCAAGAACAGAAGCACACATGGGTTAGGAGTTGTTGATTCAAGAAACAAAAGTTTGGGGAGGAAGGGGTGCAGTAGGAATGCAGAACAATGCCATTACTCAAGATCTATTTGGAAGGCAGGATCTCCAGGAGATATGACAAATGAGGGAGAAGGAGGTATGAAAGATGTCTCTCAATTTTCTGGTCTGAGTTGCTGGTAGATGGTGCATGGTTTACCAAAGTAAGAAGTACTTTGGGAATACTCTGTAGGGTAAAGCACCAAGCATTCCATTTTATAAACAACACAGCATATCTGTAATGGGTAGAGTGAGGTTACTAGCTACTGTGTAAGCTTCTGTGCCTCTGTTTTCATCATCTGTAACTTGAGAATTATGGAAGAACCCCAGGTGCCTGTTGTGATCAAATAAACTGAAGCATGTAAAACACTTGGCATGATTATTACACGTAAGAATCTCAATAAAATGTCAGGAGCTATGGTTGCTATTTTGTACTTGAAGTTTGAAATGTCTACAAGCGACTGTAGTCAAGATGTCCATTAGGCAGTTAGGTAACTCGGTTCCTTGGCTCTCTCCTGCTGGAGAGAGAGGGAGGAGGAGAAATGTTCAGGGTCTGAGTATGCTGCTTTGAGTTAATGAATCAAACGTCTGATTAGAGATTTTATAATAGCAACTGAAGATTTACTTATCATTTTGGCTAAAGGCTCAATGTCTGGGTGTCAACAGCACACAGAAGGCACCTGAAATAGTGGAAAATAAAACACTCTGATACAAAATGAGCTCTGAAGAAGAAAAATGCTGAGGTCAACCAATGAGCCTCAAGAGAGGTCCTTAAATTCAAACACAAAACAAAGATGAAAAGTCGAAGGAAACTAAATAGACAGAGAAAGGTTTAGTATAGTTTATTATATTTCTACAAACAGAAAAATGTGGCAATCAATCTTTAAAAAAGAGTTAGTATGTCCTTTTAAATCAGAAGTGTATAAACGGTATATTTGCAAGAATATGCACTGTAGTGCTATACTAGTAAAAATGACCTAAATCAACAATGAAAGAATGAAGTATGGCACATTTATTTAAAGAAATAAATTTATAGCTGTTAAATATCATGTCACAAAAGATTTAACAGAAAAAAATGTTCATATTTTCTTGGTATGTCCAAAACTCAGCTACAAACTAGCACACAATATGTTATTCTATTTAGAGTTGATTAATCTCTTTCCACCCTCCCTCCCCCTTTCCCATGGACATAGACAATAGTGCAGCAGGCATGGTGGGGGGGGGGGGAGGTCAATGGGGGATAAAAACAGAACATTTGTAATACTTTCAACATATCATGAAAATTTACAACACCCCTGTGCTAAATCATAAACAAGTTCTAAGATAAGGGATTAAACATATATAGAGAGGGAATGGGAAAAAAACACCATGGCAAGCAATACCAGAAAAGTAACAATAGTTAATCCTGGATAATATGATTTCAGCTGGTTTTTCTTTTCTTTCTTGTACTTTTTTGTTTTTCAAATGTTGGAGATTCAAATCCCCAAACACAAAGCTCAGGAGAAAGACAGAGACTGAAGACTTGACGCAAAGGTCTCCATCAGCCTCCTCACAGTAGGAGGAACCTGACATGGCTGAAGGCTGAGAGTGACATGTCCTGATCCTTCCTCAATGAAGCAGAACCCTGTGCCCTACCAGGGGCTGTCCTTTTCTAACCTTAAAACAACTAACATCAGGATTACAAATCAGATTACATTCTTTGTTGATCTTCAACAATATGCATCAATAGAGTATCACCAAAAAAATTTCCTTTCATTGTAAAAAGATAAAGCCACACAATCTTTCAGTTTGGAAATATGTATATACAGTCACACCACAACTGGCCCTGAAACGTCTTTTAAAGAAACATGCAACATTTTCAGAGGACCTTCACTTCCCTATACAGACTTTTAAATATTATCATGAGCTCTCAGGAAAAAATGATGACTCAGGTATGATTCGGCACCAGACTTGCTCCCTACTCTCCTAGACCACTGCCTACTCTCCCCAAATTCCACAGCTCTACATCTTCTCTTGTACCTCAGCCATGAAAAAAGTTTGCTGACTGACTCGTCTAGAATTTATATAGTCATTTTGGACTCCCTTAAGAACCAGTAGAGAAAAAGAGAAAAAAATGGTGGCGGAATAGAAGAATGTGTCTGGAGCTGTATAACTGGGCAGACAGAGAGAGAAGCTGAGAGTCGCACTGGGAGTGTTTGTTGGCAAGTTAAGAGTCAGTTATTCTCCAGGAGAAGGTGGGGGACTGCTGGATGGGGCTCCCCTGACCAGGCAGCCCCACTGCCACGGGGTTTTTGTCTGCCAGAGTCACCAGCGCGAACACGGAGACCACACCATCTTGCAGGGGAAAGTGAATGTCTGCGGCAGTCTGAAAAGCTACAGCTGCAGCACTCACTGAACACCTGGGGGACCCAGAACACTGTTCTCCAATTGGTGCAGACACTGGGACTCAGAGCTCCACACGCCACATGGAAAGACCCTTATGTGTTGTACCTGGTGGTCTTGTAGTTTGTGCCTTTAAAACAGTGTAGGAGAGAGAACTACATAACCAGACACCCGGAGAAGAAAAACCATGGTCAGAAGAAGAAACAGCCCCCATATGACAGAAAAGCAGGTATCATCAGAAAAGGAAGTAAACAAAATAGATGGGAAATAGACCTGCCAGAGAAGGAGTTCAGAAAAATGGTCATAAGGTGGCTGAAAAGAACGGAAGACAAAATCGACAATGTAATTAAGACCCAAGAGGAAATGAAGAAGACCGAAGAGGAAATGAAGAAGAGCCAAGAGGAAATTAAGAGGAAGCAAGAAGAAATAAAGAATAATCAAGAAGAAATAAAAAATGACATCACTGCCATAAATAACTCAATAGAAAGCATCAAAAGTAGACTAGAAGAAGCAGAGGACCACATCAGTGAGCTAGAAGATACCCAAGTACAGTAACTTCTAGAAAAAAAAATTAAAAAGCAAGAGGAGAGAGCCTAAGGGAACTTTGGGATAACACGAAACAAAACAACATCTGCATAATTGAGGTTCCAGAAAGAGTGGAAACTGAGCAAGGAATAGAAAGCCTATTTGAAGAAATAATGACAGAAAACTTCCCCAATATAGGGAAGAAAAAACCCACACAAACCCAAGAAGCTCACAGAGTCCCAAGCAAAATTAACCCCAAAAAACCGACACCAAGGCACATTATAATTAAATTGGCAAACACCAACAACAAAGTAAGAATCTTAAAAGTGGCCAGAGAGAAACAGAAAGTTCCCTACAAAGGAACCGCCATAAGACTAGCTACTGATTTCTCAACAGAAACTCATCAGGCCAGAAGGGAATGGAATGAAATATACAAAGTCATGCAAAGGAAGGGTCTGAACCCAAGAATACTGTACCCAGCAAGGCTTTCAATCAAAACTGAAGGTGAAATCAGAAGCGTCACAGACAAAAAAGGACTATATTACCACCAAACCAGTAATGCAAGAAATGTTAAAGGGTCTGCTGTAAAAAAAAAAAAAAGAAAGAAAGAAAAAAGAAGTAGGAAGCAAAGAAGGAACTCGGGGGTAAAGACTAAATATGGCGACAGATAAGTACCTATCAATAATAACTTTAAATGTAAAGGGATTAAATGCTCCAATCAAAATACATAGGGTAACCAATTGGATAAGAAAACATGATCCATATATCTGCTGTCTACAAGAAACCCACCTCAAAAAAGAGATGCACACAGATTGAGGGTGAAGGAATGGAAGATGGTATTTCAGGCAAATGGAAATGAAAAATAAAGCTGGGGTTGCAATACTTATATCTGACAAATTAGATCTCAAAGTGAAGGACAATATAAGAGATAATAATACTAAAGGGAACAATCCAACAAGAACAATCCAATTCTGGTAAACATATACTCACCCAATATAGAAGCACCTAAATACACACAAAAAAATTCCTGGAGGATATTAAGGGAGAGATTGAGAGCAATACAATCATAGTAGGAGACTTTAATACCCCACTGTCACCACTGGACAAATCCTCTAAACAAAAAATCAGGAAAGAAACATCAATCCTAAATAACGCACTAGACCAGATGGAATTAATTAACATCTTCAGAACATTTCACCGCAAAGCCACAGAATATACATTCTTCTCCAGTGCACATGGGTCATTTTCAAAGACAGACCATATGTTGGGTCATAGGCAAAGTCTCTTCAAATTCAAGAAGATAGAAATCATATCAAGCATTTTCACAGATCACAGTGGCATAAAACTGGAAATCAACTACAATAAAAACAATACAAAGAAATCAAACACATGGAGACTAAACAGCATGCTATTAAACAACTACCGGGTAACCAGAGAGATCAAGGAAGAAATAAAAAACATCATGGCAACAAATGACAATGACAGCACAACAATACAAAATTTATGAGACACAGTGAAAGCAGTCTTGAGAGGGAAGTTCATAGCTCTACAAGCCTACTGAAAAAAAAACAGGAAACAATGGTAATAAATTTCCTAACACTACAACTCAAAAAGCTAGAAAGAGAGCGACAAGAAAAACCCAATGTATGCAGAAGGAAGGAAATAGTAAAGATCAGAGCAGAAATAAATAACATGGAGACCAAAGAAACAATTCAAAAGATCAACGAAACCAAGAGCTGGTTCTTTGAAAGGATAAACAAGACTGATAGACCTCTAGCCAGGCTCACCAAGAAGGAAAGAGAGAAGACCCAAATAAACAAAATCAGAAATGAAAGAGGAGAAATAACAACAGACCCCACCAAAATATAAAGGATTGTTACAAAATACTATGAAGAACTCTATTCCAACAAATTGGACAACCTGCAAGAAATAGACATATTCCTAGAAAAATATAACCTTCCAAAACTCAATCAGGAAGAATCTAAACATCTCAATAGTCCAGTAACTATGGAAGAAATTGAAGCAGTCATCAATATCCGCAAATCAATAAATGTGATACGTCACATAAACAAATTGAGAGATAAAAATCACATAGTCATATCAATTGATGCATAAAAAGCATTTGACATAACCCAACACCCTTTCTTGATTAAAACTCTCAGCAAAGTGGGAATAGAAGGATCATACCTCAATATCATAAATGCCATTAATGATAAACCCACAGCTAACATCATATGCAATGGGCAAAAACTAAAACCATTTCCCCTAAGAACAGGAAAAAGACAGGGATGCCCACTCTCACCTCTCCTGTTCGACATAGTACTGGAAATATTAGCCATTGCAATTAGACAAGAAAAAGAAATAAAAGGCATCCAAATTGGGAAAGAAGAAATAAAGCTGTCCTTATTTGCAGATGACATGATACTGAACATAAAAAATCCAAAGGACTCCATCCCAAAACTAACTGACTTAATAAATGAATTCAGCAATGTAACAGGATACAAAATTAATGCCAAGAAATCTGTGGCATTTTATACACTAATAGTGAAATTATAGAAAAAGAGACTAAAAAAGCAATCACATTTACCATCACACCAAAAAAATTAAGATACCTAGGAATAAACCTAACTAAGGAGGTAAAAGACCTATATGCAGAAAACTACAGGACACTGAAAAAAGAGATAGAGGAAGATGTAAACAGATGGAAGAGCATACCATGCTCATGGATTGGGAGAATCAACATCATTAAAATGTCCATACTACCCAAAGCAATCTATAGATTCATTAAAATACCAACTAGATATTTCACAGACCTAGAAAGAACTCTTGAAAGATTCATCTGGAACAAAAAAAGACCACGAATAGCCACAGCAATTCTGAGAAAGAAGAATAAAGTAGGTGAAATCTCAATACCAGATTTCAAGCTATATTACAAAGCAACTGTTCTCAAAACAGCCTGGTACTGGCACAAGAACAGACATATAGACCAATAGAATAGAATAGAAAATCCAGATATCCACCCAAACCACTATGCTCAATTAATATTTGACAATGGAGGCATGAACATACAATGGAGCCAAGACAGCCTCTTCAATAAATAGTGTTGGGAAAATTGGACAGATACATGCAAAAAAAATGAAACTGGACCACCAACTTAAACCAAATACAAAAATAAACTCAAAATGGATACAGGACTAAAACATTAGACAGGAAACCATAAAAATATTAGAGGAATCCACAGGCAGCACAATCTCAGACATATGCCGAAAAAACTTCTTCACTGATACTGCTCCAAGGGCAATGGAAGCTAAAGAAAAAATAAGCAAATGGGACTACATCAAAATAAAAAGCTTTTGCACAGCAAAGGAAGCCATCAACAAAACAACAAGAAAGCCCACTGTATGGGAGAACATATTTGCAAATGTTATCACTGATAAAGTTTTAATCTCCAACATCTACAGCCAACTTATACAACTTAATAAAAGGAAGAGAAATGATCCAATAAAAAAACGGGCAAAGGACCTAAATAGAACCTTTTTGAAAGACGACAGAAGGAAGGCCAAGAGACACATGAAACATGTTCAAAGTCACTAATTATCCAAGAGATGCAAATCAAAACGACAATGGAATACAATCTCACACCTGTCAGAATGGCAATCATCAACAAATGACAAGTGTTGGCGAGGATGCGGAGAAAAAGGAACCCTTGTGCACTGTTGGTGGGAATGCAAACTGGTGCAGCCACTGTGGAGAACAGTTATGGAGTTTCCTCAAAAAACTAAAAATGGAACTCCCATTTGACCCAGCAATCCCACTCTGAGGAACATATCCTAAGAAAGTAGAAACACCAATCAGAAAGGATTTATGCACCCCTATGTTCATAGCAGCACAATTTACAATAGCTACAATTTGGAAACAGCCTAGATGCCCGTCAGCAGATGAGTGGATCAGAAAACTGTGGTACATCTACACAATGGAATTCTATGCTGCCATTAAAAAGAAGGAATTCTCACCATTTGCAGCAACCTGGATGGAACTGGAGAGCCTTATGCTAAGTGAAATAAGCAAGTCAATGAAGGAGAAACACCACATGATATCACTCATTTGTGGATAATAAAGAATATTATAAACTGATGAACAAAAGGATAGATACAGAGGCAGTAAAGCATCAAACAGACTGTCAAATTACAGCAGAAAGATGAAGGAAAGTTGGGGTAGATAAGAGATAATCTAAAGGACTTGTATGCATGCATATAAGCATAACCAATGAACAAAAGACAATAGGGGGTGGGGGTATGCCTGAGGGGGGGCAATGGGAAGATATGTATATATGTAATACAATAAAAAAATATTTTCATGAAAATTTACAACACCCTTGTGCTAAACCATAAACAAGCTCCAAGATAAGGGATTAAACTTTCTCTGAGATTAGCAAAAGAACAGCGTCTCCTTATATTCTAGTACGTAGCATCTGCAATCCCAGCCAAGTCCTTTCGGATCTTGGTTTTCTCACCTAACTGTGCGGAGAATAGCCTGTCCAGTGTGGCTCAGTGGTTGAGTGTTGATCTCTGAACTAGGGGGTCAGGGTTCGATTCCCAGTAAGGAAACATACGCAGATGAAGGGCTTGATCCCTAGTGTGGGGCTTGCAGCAGGCAGTCAATCAATGATTCTCTCTCGTCACTGATGCTTCTATCTCTATCTCACTATGTCCTTCCTCTCTGAAATCAATAAAAATACATTTTAAAAAATAAATAAGTAAAAGTGGGGAGAATAGATCTCTCTTTACAGGAGCTTTCAGAAGAAAAATGATGGTTGCATGGGTCCAAGTCTCTCTATTCATCCTCCCCAAAAGACTACAAAAATCAGCAGGAAAGCAAATATCACAAGCCCTGAGCCAGTGAGCATCCTGAGGGACAGAGAATACTCTAAATTTCTAGCTCCCTCTGAGTGGAGAAATAAACACCAATTTCCAAAAGCGTTCCTGGGTGAGAAGAGGGGGATCTCCAATAAGCAGGAAAAAAGGGACTCAGAGAGGACTTACATGAAGCAAAAATAAAACCACGCCAAGCAGGGAACATCCTGCAGTAAATGCCTGCATATTGCACGCACATCCAAGACCGATCTGGTAGTTCTTAGCACAAGCTACTTGTAAGGGAAAGGGCTTGATGGTAAGAGAGACCAGAGGCCTCAGAGCTGCTTCTGGGAGAGAAATATATATAAGGAGAAGGAATGATGCATGGCACTGAAAGAAGAGAGAGAAACTAAGGATAAGGCACAAATGAAAGAGAAACATGACACACCAGATCCTTACCAACTATCCTCACCACCAACATTCATTAAGGAAACCACACCTCACTGTTCTGGCAGAAATGACAGCCCCTGAACTAAGAAGAATGCCCACGAAATGCCTAGAAATTGAAAAATCAGAACAAAATTGAACAACTGCTGAAAATTCTTCCACCAAAACACCATGAAGCAAAAGAAAACTGTAACACAGCACTCCAAGTAAACATCCTCACACAAGCAACCAGGAAATTAAAAAAAAAGATTTAGAATCAGGAATATAAAAAAGTAACATAAGAAATGGACAAGAGCTGAAACCGGTTTGGCTCAGTGGATAAAGCATCGGCCTGCGGACTGAAAGGTCCCAGGTTCGATTCCAGTCAGGGGCATGTATCTTGGTTGCGGGCACATCCCTAGTGGGTAGCGTGCAGGAGGAGGCTGATTGATGTCTCTCTCTCATTGATGTTTCTGACTCTCTATCCTACTCCCTTCCTCTCTGTAAAAAATCAATAAAATGTATTTTTTTTAAAAAGAAATGGACAAGAACAAAACAGGAAGAAATGCAGAGAGCTGACTGAATTCAACAAAGAAAATTAAGACAAATACAAAAATATTTCTTCTTCCAAACGGAAGAATAAGTTATGAGATGCCCAAGAAAAGAAAGATATAAGTTGAAACTTAATAAGGGGCATAGAGGAAATACAAAAAGCAGGAAATAGTCAAGAGCTGGAGGTGTTTGGGAAACAGTGAGAAATTGAATACAAGATAGCATGGGGGCAGGTCACAGGGAGATAACCTGGTCAAGCGAGAATGGAACCAAATTTATCCATCCCACAAATGTTTCGGAGTGTCTCCTGCCTGCAGGGCACTGGTGCCGGTGACTGTGAGCAGAACTGGCTCTTGCCCTGCAGAGAAGACAAATGGGAGTCGGGACCTTTAACCAGGAGAGTGGCAATCAGATTAAATTGAAAGGAAGGTAACTCTAGAGGTGAAATTAAAGACTTTCTGGGGTGAGGCAAGACTGGAAGGGAGGCTTATTAGGAGGTCATAATAAATCATTCTGAGATAAAAGCATCAAGGTTTCCTGATGGCCCAATATGAAGACGACACCAAGGCTTCTTTCTATTTTGGGAAAGTGGAGAATGACTCCATCATAGACAGAGAGAATGTCTGCTCCGTGTGGGGCGGTGTGATGTGATATAGAGATATTGGAACCTCAGGAGTGTGGGCATGGAGATCGTGGACGTGGTCATCTTTCTGGTGGTAGGAGCAGCTGCTGGACATGAGCAACAGCCCACAGATGATTCAGTTCTTGAGCCTCCAAGCACCATGAACAACTCAGGATTTCCACATTTAAGGAACAGAGAGGAGGAAGAGCATGGAAGGTCCAGAGCAGCAGTGGGAATTCAGTTGCAAGAGAGGCACCCAAAAGCTGCTGTGGGACATTCTGAAAATGTGGCTGCTCCACAGAGGAGGACTGCATGGGGATCCCGGAGAGTAAGAACTGAAAACAGGAACTCATATGCCTGGGATGATCTTACGATACACAGTTTCAGGTTGAGGACTGAATGGCATTCATAGAGAATATTCAAGAAATGCTCCCACGGGGAAAAGAAAAAAGGAGGTAGAGAAAGAAAATAGGTGACATGTGACACAGAAGGGAAGTTGGATCATGAGACAAACTGGGAGTGGAGAGACAGGTGAGAATCAGAACTACAGAAATGTGAAAAAGAGGATATAACTGATGGAATGAGAGAAGGAAGGGCCAGGATCTGGATGAAGTCTATAAGGGCAGCTTTCAGAGTCTCTTCTAAAACCATGACTGAGAAATGTGCAGGCTCTGTGCAGGGCACCACAGATCAGCATCCCAGTGGCATCTGAGCACCTTTCCTTCCTCTGAATTTCATATAGGGTGTGCTACCACACACTGACCTGGACGAGGCACCAGCCTCCTCTTCATGAAAGGCACGTGTCTGAATTATTTATATGTCCCATGCCATGACAAAGTGAAACCATCATACTTAAACCCACACTGGGTTCCCAGCCTGATTTTAGTAAGACTCCTAGCAAACAACAGAGTTCAACACTTTGTAACAGCATTTTTAAATTAGCAGAAGTGCAATTATGAAAAGGCTGCCATATGTTTGAGTCAATGATTTTTTTTTTAACTAAGAAGAAAACAGTAAGAAATTATGTTGCAAGTGCACTGAGCCATTGGATCTAGAAAAGGCATCTAGAGACAATCAACCACCACATCCTGGCTGAGCATGGAGGCACACACTCCTCTCAGCTCCCTCAGGTTGACACCCACTAGCAGTGGAAGATATGCATGAGTTCTGCTGAATCATCAACTGAGAAGTTGCTGTGTTCAAATCCATCCTGTCACTTCACAGACACACTCCTGCCACCCCTGAAAGGGAGCACACTCTCTGCAAATGTACATTTCATTGTGGCTCATGACCTTGTTCACCACTCCATCAAACCCTTTTTATTACAACGGTAATAAGGCATCTGTATCTTAGCACTTCGTGGGGAAAAAATAACACATGTGGAGAAAATACATTTTTCTTCACTCCCAAAGCAGCAAATTATTTTTGCTCTTCTACATGGTATAGTAAAGCTCATACATTTTAAAGAACCTGGATAAGTTCTTTTTTCCATCCGAGGCAAGTCTCAGGAGTGATTTAAAGTTAAATTGTTAAGCAAGTGTCAGGAACTATGAAATAAGCATAAGACAGTGGTCGGCAAACTCATTAGTCAACAGAGCCAAATATCGGCAGTACAACGATTGAAATTTCTCCTGAGAGCCAAATTTGTTAAACTTAAACTTCTTCTAATGCCACTTCTTCAAAATAGACTCACCCAGGCTGTGGTATTTTGTGGAAGAGCCACACTCAAGGGGCCAAAGAGCCACATGTGGCTCTCGAGACGCAGTTTGCTGACCATGGGCATAAGGGGTAGTCTTTCTCTGAACACAAACACCAGGATATGTAGAATCACATGGACCTCCCAAAGCATATAGTAACAGCACCAACTACTGAATGTTTTCAAGAAAGCTATGCACTTAACACTCAATGGGATAATGGTAGAAATGTGATATTATTCATATTCTCTTTTATAAAAAGACATTCATTTATTCATTCATGCAATGTATTGAGCTCCTATTATGTGTCAGATAACAGTGCTAAGAATTGGGGGTATGATGTTAAACCAAGCGGACTTGTCCTTGCTTTCATGGCCTTATGGTCTAATGAGAGAGAGAGAAAAAATAAATCAACAGTTAAGCATATGATTACAAATATTAAATGCTATAAGGAAAAGAACATGGCATTAAAAAACAAAAATAAAACAAGACAGAAGGAGATAGCTTCTCAGAGGAACTAGGTTAAGCTAAGACTGAGGCCGAAAAGGGAGGGGACCCTCCAGAAAGAGGGAAAAGCATGTGCAAAGATCTGAGAGGAGAAAGAGCTGGGCATTCCAAGGATGACCTGAAAAAAGACCAGCAGCTTTTGAGTAGAGTGTGCAAGAGAAAGGAAGGCATGGAATGAGGTGGTAGTTGTAGGCAGGAGCCAGATAATTCAGAGCCAAATAAAGGATTTGGGTTTTGTTTTGTTTTGTTTTCATTTTCCAAGTACAATGGGAGGGGTGAGAGACTTTAAACAGAGTGGTAATAGGATTAGATTTGTATTTTGAAAGAACTGATGGAGGAGCAGACAAAATGGAAAGGCTATGGCAATGGATATGGGAAAAGGGGATGAATTTGGGATATATTTTGGAGAAGAATGGATGGGACTGTTCAATATGTGGGGGCAGGGAGAGATGGGGTGAGATATCAAAGGTGATCTGGGTTTCTAGCTGGAGTCACTAAATGAAGGGCTATGTCTCATGCAAAGATAAAACACAAAAGGAGGCATAAGGCTTCGCTGAAGTAGAGGATCAAAAAATTGCCTTGGAGACCTCCAGATGAAGTGCCAAATAAGTGGTAAGATTAAATAAAACAGAGGTAGCACATGTGCATTTGCACTCTTAGGGTCTAGAACAGTAGCTCACCCTGGTAAAGGTTATTCAGTGTTCCTTGAAGTTGTTGTTGCAACCCTCTCCAGTTGTTGTTCCCACCCACTCACCCCCACAGCCTATTTCCACGTTAAGGAGCAGGCCAGTGAGATGGGGATTCAGGGTACAGCGATCCCATTCTGAGAAACCAGAGAAGTCTTTGTAATAAACCAACTATACAAGTTTATAGAGTTTATATGATTTTATGTTATCAACTTTATATCTTTATAAATGATATACTTATATAAAATGTATTAGTAAAATATATTATATATATATGGATATAATTGAAATGGTTTTATAAATAACTTTTATAAGAAAATACAAGTACATTTTTGGAGGTTTTATGCATACATATATGTATATTATTTCATAGCTATCTTGTAAAAAGTCTTAAAATTATAACTTCCTAATGTTTAAAACAGGGCTTAGATGATTAAGCCAGTTCATCTACCATTTCTTTGGTAAAAAACTTAAGGCATCAATGCTATTCACATCAGGGCCAACTGGTAGTATTTTGAAAAGCACCATAGATGGTAAGAAATCATTGACCAAATCAACCACTGATTCATGGTTTCAGGTTGAAAGGGACTCCTAATCTATATCTGGGTTGAATTTTGTTTTTTATAACCAAATTGCCATGATTCAAAATTCTTAGTTCATTCAAAACTTCCACTGGTATGAATAAGAGCAAAAACTGCAGAAGCAGACTCACCACGCTTGATTTCTGGCAGGGCGATATTTAACACTAGCGAGACTGCCAAATAAAGAAATGACGTCACCCACATCTGCTGATTCACAAGGAAAGGGGGCAAATAGGAGGAGGAGACAGTGAAGCCAAGAGAGATGTGGGAACTGTGATTACATTTTACTGGAAAGTGGCTGCTGAGCTAGACAACCAACTGCTCAAGAGGTTGCTGCAGCCAGGAAAGAAATAAATGGTAGCTACTTTGGGAATGTGATCAGACAAGTCACATAATATCAGTTAAGCCAGCAAGTAAAAGGCAATTTTAGGTGTGAAAGATTGAGACCACATGTTCCCTTTTCTTTCCATAAGTGTATATCTTCCACATCTAACCCCTGAAAACCATAGCTTCTCAATCACACTTTCACAGATAAGCCTTTAAAATCATCTTAAAGCCACTCTTGTTCAATGCAATCATGTTAACTTTGCACAACTTAGTCAGACATCTTTTGAAAAGTCACCAATACAACTTTTACAATGGCCAATATACAATATGTGGCAACATAATCTCTAGAATAAAAATGTACCTAATATTCTGTGTGTTAACTGCCTGGGAGCATCAATTTATACCATAAATATGTATTCATGTAGAGGGCTGTTAGGATAGCAAATCAAAATGAATTGAATATTTAATCAAAGCCATACCATTTCACATAACCCAATCCCTAACGTGAAGAAAAGCAAAAAAAAAAAAAATGAATGTTATCATATCATTTATTCAATAATTACCTCTTGACTACCTACTACATATAAGTACTTGTGTGAGACACATGGGTAAGGTGGTTGATTATTGAATAAAAATTAGGACACTGGCTGAGAAGTATAAAGGGGCCTGTGGGGACAATTAGTAATGGTACTAGTATATAAATAATAGCAGCCATGGAAAACAATAATGTTTAAGTAATTATTATGTGGCTGGTTCTCAACTAAGCTTTTTTTAAATTATTATTTTTAATTATGGTAAAATACACATAACCTAAAACTTACTATCTAAACCATCATTGAATACTGTATACAGTTCAGTGGCATTAAGTACATTCATAATGTTGTGCAACTATTCCTCTCAGAATTCTTTTCACGATGCAAAACTAAAACTCTGTACTCATTAAAGAATAACTCCCCATTCTCTCTCTCTGCCAAGCCCCTGATAACCATAACTCTACTTGAAAATTATGATTTCCTAAGTAGCAAACAATATAGTTCTACCTAAATCCACATTTTTACAGGGTATCTTTTTTAATTAAACTGAAGACTCAAAATAAACTGCTCTTACATTGCTGTATAACAGAGTATTAACGCTGGATTTTAAAAAGTTAAGCATATTAAATTATTAACATTTTTGAGAGAAAATTTTCACTTAAAATTTTAAATACTAATTTAATCTTCACAAAATTTATATTCCCTATGTACTATAATACTATTGTATGAGTATAAAATGTACTAATAAATATCCCATTTTGGATATAACATGCCCCAAAGCTTTTTACTGAAATGGTGTAAAGGGGTTTAGAAAATAGATGAATGAGCATCAGTGAAGGAGGGAAAGTGAGAAGTTTGTTTCTAAATATGTTAAAATAGATGGAGTGCAGTATAGAAGATCAAGTGGAGATATCCCAAAGGCGAAAAGACGTTGAAGCCTGGAGTCCACTCGGAATCTGTTTTCAGAAGTCATGTACATAAATGTGACCAGAAGAGACATGAGAAAGGATGAAACCATGAAAAAGCACACAGCAGAGGCTCACATGGAGGGGAGTCTCTACATTTAGGAAGGAGAGGAGAAAGAAGATCTAAAAGACAGGGAGATAGGAAGAAACCCAAAAGAATACAGAAGATGGATAACATAAAATGAGGCCATGGTGTCAAAAAGCTGCAGAAAATTAAGGAACTGAGAAAGGGCCACTTGTTGGATTTGGCTGCCAGTAGGTCACACTAGTCCCCTGATTGTTATGTGCTCATGGGTAGTGTCAGAAGCCTGACTCAGGACTGATGGAACAGGGAGGAAGTGGAGATATGGAGTGAGTGGTCCACAGGGAAGCCCGGTTACAATGGGAATGAAAAGAGAAGTAGGAAGGTGATGGATGGAATGGCTTGGTTGAAAGAAGAATTTCTAAGGTATTTTTTTTCTCAACTGGGGCAGTTCTGCCCCGTGAAAGGCAATTCTGGGAACAATAAATGGTTGTCATGACTCCAGAGTGCCACTGTCATCTAGTGAGGAAAGGCTACAGTTGCTGCTAAACATCTTGCAATAGACAGCACAGCCCCTACAACAAAGAATTAACCAGCACCTCATGATGGTAATGCTCAAACATCAACAGTCAATAGTTGAGAAATCCTATTCTAAAGAATCAGAGTTCTGAGCATTTTCATACAGTGAGGATTACCAAATTAAATTACAAAAGGGAGGGATATAATGACAAATCAGGGTCTCACAGGAATGGGAAGATATATGAGTAGGAACAGAAGTAGATGGGTGAGTATTAGAAAAGACATTTTCACGTTTTTTTTAAAACTGGAGAAATGAAAGTGAAGACGATAAAAAATGCAGAGAATTGGAGAACAAAAAAAAAAAAAAAGAAAAGAAAAGAAAAAAGAAAGCTGAAAGAACTCATATCTAATGGCCTTGATCTCCTTAAAGGAGAAAGCAACAGAAATTCTGGTACATATGTGTGAGAATTTCTTTTACATGTATACTTATAAGTAAAAAGAGGGAAATGTGACTGGTTAACTAGGAGGTACTGTGGGAACTATTTCCCAAGGTAGCTATGCCAATTTGATATGAGGTCTGAGACCCTCTGGACCTCCATCTGCCTTAGCACTTGATATCATTAGACTCTCAGTTTCTCCAACTGAATGGATGTAAAATAGCATCTCATTGTGGCCCCAGCTCTATTTCCCTCCCCATCACAAATGATGTTAAATGTTTTTGATACATTTCTTGGCCATATGTGGTTCCTTGTCTGTAACTATTAAATACCCAATCATATCCTTTATCCATCTTTCTAATGGGTTGTTCATGCTCTTCTTCTTGATTGGTAGTACTTTTTTGTATAAACCATTAATCCCTTCATATTTTGTGTGCCTCATACAATGAACCCCAAGTACCCAACACCCAGTTTCAAAAATGATCAATTCATGACCAATCTTGTTTCATCTGTATCCCTATTTCCCCTCTATTTCCACAAATTATATTGAAGAAAATCTCTGGTGTCATACAATTTCAATACAGCTTCTTTAGACAAAAAAATCTTAATATAGTCCAGGTTGTTCATCTTTTTTTATATGAAGTATCTTTTTGTATCTTAAGAAATCTTCTCTGAAGACTAAAAAATAATAATAATAATAACAACAAAAACACCTTAGAAAATCCTAAGACTTTTATCCTGAAAGTATTAAAGTTTTCTTTCTGACATTTAAGACTTTCATCCTTCTGATTTTTAAAAACGTGATATGAAGTCAGGGTTTTCATCTTTTCCCCTGCTGAAACCATTTATTCTCAGCTCCAGTCACTGAGTGCCCTTCCTTTTTCCTACTAATCTGATATATCACAGTTTTGTGTGTATAGAAATGTTATGAACTGAATTGTATTCTCCCAAATTTCCTATATTGAAGCCCTAACCCCCAAGTAGCTTTACTTAGATATATGGCCTTTAAGGAGATAACTAAAGTTAAATGAGGCCATGAAGGTATGGCTTAATCCCACAGGACTGGTGTCCTCCTAAGAGGAAACACTGAAGATAACATGCATAAAGAAAAGGCCACGTGAGGACTCAGAGAGTAGTGAGCACTGTACTCACATCTGCAAGCCAAGGGGGGAATCCTCACCAGAAACTAACCTTGACACTGCCTTTATCTTAGACTTCTAACCCCCAGAGTTATGAGAAAATACATTCGTTAAAGTCACCCAGTCTGTGGTATTCTATTACGACAGCCCTGGGCAAACTAATATGGCATGTTTCTGGGCTTTTATTTATATTCCACTGGTCAATTTATCTGTCCCAATGCCAGTACCAGACTTAACTTCTCTAACTTCATAACAGGTCTTGATAACTAGTAGAGCAAATTCCTCCTTTTTACTCTAACCTTATAAATATTCTTAAGGTAGTACTCAGATGTAAGTTATTCCATAGTAGAACATCTCTCACCTGTTCTTCTCTATATATCTCTGCATTTTATTGGCACTAACCAGTTTTAGATTATTTCCCATACACGTTCCATGGGCATTGGTCTCATACTTAGTATAAGGACCAAGGAACATGTTGGTCATAGAATAAATACTTAATTGAAACTGTTATTTTTGTGTCTACTAAAGAGAGCAGAAGTTTCTCTACTGTGGCCACTCTCAGTGCCTGAGCTGCAGCGAGTAGGGAGCTAGATTCGTGACTCCTCCTTTCTTTCCACTATAAAAATAACAGGGCAGAGCACCCAGCACTGGAGAAAGAGGATTAACTGTTTCATTATGAAAATGCACTATGGAGGTAAAAAAATTATCCTGAAAGAGTTAGGAAACAGTCATTCCATCATTTATACAAGTTTTACTACATGCCAGGCACTAGGTTAGATGCTAGAGAAATCAAGACAAATAAAAGGAAGTTCATCCCTGGAAGGACCTAAAGTGTAAAGAGGGAGACACACGTGTAAAGAAATAACAGCAATTACAGAATATACACTAGACTCAGTGGAGCACACACATGGGAGTAATCAACTGATTGTTGTCCCTGCTCAGCTCCTATAATAGGCATTCTTTTATAAATACCTTCTCTTCCAAATGCTTCCAAAGGGCAAGGAGAGCCTTAAAGAACAGGGGAACAAGTGCACATTGTGCTGGTCATTTTCCATGTGGCCCTCCCCATCCAGACCCATTATACAACCTTCTCTGACCTCTGGGCTCTAGGAAACTGACCTCTATAGACTGTATCACTCAGATCCTTTACTCTAGCTTCCAGATGGATTTGGCTACCAGAGGACACCAGCAGGAGATTGGAGAGTAGAGGAGAGAGGAGAGTCAAGGTATTTATAATCACCCCATCTCCCTGCCTGCCCCTGTCCAGGCTCCAGCTGTATCTACACTTACAGCACCATGGCCAGCGCATCCACTGGGTCCCAGGAACAGTGTCTCCGCCTTTGTTCCCTCGGACCCAGAGACAATCAATGTTGCTAGCTCTAGGGTACTTTGCTATTAACTGGGGATTCCCTGAACTCTGCTCTTTCCTCTTTAAATCATCCCCTCATTAAACACTCCTCAGCTACACCTTTAGGATGTGCCATTTCTTACTTGCCAGCATTGACTGAAACCATGGTTTTCTGGAACTACAAAATCCAATCTCCAGAAAATACCTGAACAAAGCTAATATTTTCAATGAGCTGGACAGCATCATCATTGCCCAGCCTTTATTATGAGACTACCTTGGGCAGCCCACTTTATCAATGCTGGAAGTGCCATTTTCAACTGCAGTAAAATTTGCCTTTCTCCTGTACTTGGTTTGATATCTACAAAGAGGGAGTCTGATTTCAGGAGTAAGTCGTATACTTCTGCTATTAATGTAATAAAACAAGGTAAGTACCTGACTGAGGGCACTGAGGGCTCCGAGGGCAGAGAATGGTCAGCTCACTGAAACCCCCAAGGCTACATGATGTCTTTTTGCCTTATTTGAGCAGCTAAAACCCCACTACCTGTCATAATAACCATCCTGCTATAAAGCATTTTGTTTTAAAACAACAACAAATGACTTTAACAACATTAGTTTCAAATCTGTAACAGTTCTGATTCATGGAAATAACAAGTGAAAGCATGTCCTACGATTCTGAGTAGCATCATTCTGATTCTGGGAAAATCACTCATAATTTACTCAGACTACAAGGGAGAGTTCAAGGAAAAAGCAGTATTTGTTCCTTAAAGCAGAGATGATGAAACACATCACATGGACAAGTCTGTTTCAGTGAAAAAAAAATATTTTCATTATATTCTTCTCAGAAATCTCCACCATTCTTTTTGCAGATATTCATTTATTGGCTATGGATTTTTCCTAACATGACTTTCAGTCTTCATTCATGATGCATTTCTACTTACTCTGTACTATGTGTTGTGTGTTTTGTTTTGTATGTTTTTATTGACTTTAGAGAAAAGGAAAGGAGAAGGGGAGAGAGAGAGAGAGAGAGAGAGAGAGAAATATTGATGTGAGAGAAACATCAATTGGTTGTCTGCTGTATGCACCTAACCAGGGACTGAACCCACAACCTGGGTATGTGCCCTGGCCAGGAATCAAATTGGTGACCTTTCAATACACAGGACAATGCTCAACCAACTGAGTCACACTGGCTATGGCTCCGCTAGAGTGTTTTCTATGCATGAAACATTTGCTCATATTTATTATTCTGATTTCTATCATTAAGTTCAGAGCAACCTTCTTCCTTCTCACCTCAACTATCCCCATTCTCATGATTCCCTTTTCCTTCATCCTCTCCCTTCTGTGAGTTCAAATCAGGCATAACCTCCACTTCCCTCAACATTAACAGTGTCCTAAACCGACAAATATATTTCTGGTGCTTCTCTAACAGAGAGATCCTCCCTTCAGCTGTGGTATTCCCACAGAGACTTGGGTTATCCTTGGGGCA
>PVJN01014365.1:0-46648 GCA_004026805.1 Lasiurus borealis | reverse complement strand
ATATTCTCCTGTCTTTCTCTATCACCATTTTTCTTCTTCCCATCTCTTGCTATCATCACTGCTCTCAAATGCTTGCAAGTGGTTTCTATAGTCTTCTTAGATCATTCAACCAATAAATAACAACATCTGGTTCTTCTCATTTTTCCTCTGAGGCAATCCCTTTGGCCCTTAATCATTTTGGTTGCTCTCCTTCTGCATTCCCCTCAGTACCAGGAAGAAATCAGTAAATCATCATCACTTAATATATCTAAAGAACCAAAGGATGTTACTGGAAGGTACCAATACAAACAGCAGGGCAGAGGAGAGATTAGTACTCTGAGGCAAAAGCAAAATCCATGATGTTTGTTTGAGCTTAAGACATCACATCTTCACCTAACTGTGAGGAAGTTATAGGGAGAGAACAGAGGAAGGGAAGTTGGTCAGGAGAAGATCATACCCCAATAGGCAGGTTATTGTCACTATCTATCCCATCTAATAAAAGAGTAATATGCAAATTGACTTTACCTCCACTATACCCACAAGTCATGTCCTCCAGCCAATCAGGAGTAAGTATGCAAATTAACCCAATCAAGATGGCTGTGGCCACAGAGGGAGCAGGAGGCTTGGATTTCCCTGGTAATGGAGGAAGCCAAGCTTTCCACACACCCTGGCGGGTCTAGGCCTCCACTCAAGACTACAAAGTTTCAATTATAGAAGATAAATAAATCCCAGATACCAGGGCCTCCATTTGGGTCACTGGGGGGGCAGAGGGGGGACTGGCCTCCAAAACACCACAGGTCCTCACCCATGCCACCCCATGCCCCAAGGGAACCCCTACCCTGATCCAGGAGACCCTTCAGGGCAAGCCAGACAGTCCCCACTGTGCACTAAGCCTCTATCTATCTAATAAAAGAGTAATATGCAAATAGATCATCACTCTAACACCTAAGATTGCTGCCCTAATGTGGTCAAAGATGGCTGTCCCCATGTGGACACAAGATGGATGCTACAAGATGACCAGCAGGGGAGGGCAGTTGCAAGGGACTAGACTTGCAAGGGAGAGCAGTTGGGAGGTCCCAGGCCTGCAAGGGAGAGCAGTTGGGGGGAACCAGGCCTGCACGGCAGGACAGTTAGGGGTGACAAGGCCTGTAAGGGAGGGCAGTTGGGAGCAAACAGGCTGGCATGGGAGTAGTTAGGTATCAATCAGGTTGGCAGGGGAATGGTTAGGGGGTAATCAAGCTGGCAGACAGAAGCAGTTAAGGGCAATCAGAAAGGCAGGAAAGCGAGCAGTTGGGAGCCAGCAGTCCTGGATTGTGAGAAGGATGTCCGACTGACCGTTTAGGCCTGATACTGGTGGGATCAGGCCTAAACGGGCAGTTGGACATTCCTTGAGGGGTCCCAGAATGGAGAAGGTGCAGGCTGGGCTAAAGGAAACAACCCTCATGCACAAATTTCATGCACCAGGCTGCTTTTATATATTTTATATATTTTTTAATATATATTATATATATATATATATAATCCTAATATGTGAATAGAACAAACAATGGAACTGAACAACCAAAAAACTGGTTGCTATGACATGCACTGACCACCAGGGGTTATGCAGCACAAGGCAGGTATCAGCAGCAGAACACAGAACATGACAGGCATCAGCCGTGGTGTGATAGTGGAGCAGGTGAGTGGGGGTGCCAGACCAAGGTGGGGCACTGGTTGATGTCATCAGGGTGGTTACTGAAAATTCTTTGCTCCCACACACCTGCTGCTGGCACCAGCCCGCTCTCACCTGCTGCCAGCACTGAAGTCACCACTCACACCCACTGACAGTGCCTGGCACTGGCCCCGATCACTCAGCACCATCAGCAGGTGCAAGCAGCAGCTGTTGGCCCCAATCACCCCTGAAGGCTTCTCCACCTCCCTCTGCTCCTGAAGGGTGATGCTGCCAGTGGAGCTGGCACATCAGTGCATGGGAGCAGCGGAAGTAGAAGTGGGGCTGCCAGCAGACGGGGGCAGACAGGGGACTGGGGCGCTGCAGTGGAGGATGGGCTGAGACCCGTCCTGTCCGCCCCTCCCCCCTGCAGCCCACAGTTCCTTTCAAGGTGCATGAATTCGCGCACTCGGCCCCTAGTTACCTCCTAAGTACTCAGTGGATCAAAGAAAGAGTGAGAAAACTGAGGATAGAAAGAGCAGTAACCATATCTAGACAAGTTCCAGAAGAAAATCTTCAAAAAGAGAGGCAGCAAATAATGAAAATTAACAGATCAACACTAAGTATGATATAGTTAGTTATAACTCTGAGTTGTCAATTTTGAACCAATTTTTTAAAGGTGTATGTTTAGAGGAGTTCCTGGATATCATGCAGTTCGAACACTCACTGCCCAGAGTATATGCAGATTTCACAGTTGATGACAAAGTCCTGCACAAGAGTCCTCTCACTTCAGACAGCAGATGCAACTTTAATGGTCCCCAGGCCATCGGCATGTCTGACAAACTGGCCACAAATTTGGGGATTCCCACAATTCCCTCAGATTCAATAATTTGCAAAAACAACTCACAGAATTAAGGAAAGCACTATACTTAGGATTATATGATGTTACTATAAAAAACACAAGTAAAAATCAGTCTAAAGAAAAGACTCATAGGTGAGGTCTGAGAGCGTCACAAAGAAACACCTTCCATGTCTTGAGTAAACTCAGGCTCCAGCACCCCATTCCCCTCCAGGAGATTAGAAGGTAGGGCTGATATCATGTGACTCTAAGTCCCAACTCTCTGATCTACTTGGTCTTTCCAGCATGGCCAGCCCCCATTCTGAAAGTCTCTGGAGGCCCTCCAAGCCTTACCTCCTCTTTGTTATAAACTCAGGTGTAGCCCCAGAACCCCACCATGAACAGTAAATGCTTGCCTATCACTCTGGAAACTCCAATCCCCTTCTGAGGAATCTGTGTCAAAGACCAGAGGAATTCTTTATTGTACACCCAGTGAGAGGAAGTCATAGTCGTCATAGTTCCTTTGAGAAAGTACTTTTGGTACTTTGGATACAACCGGAAATGATCATTCATGTCAACCTCATTGACTGGGGGAAAATGACCATTCTTTCTAGACAATAGTACACTGGAATGGATGACCGTTAGTCCCTTGAGAGCAGGGCATGGAAAGCAGAGCATGGAAAGAACTCAATTTAATTCTGGGGTTTGCCTCAGAAGGAATAATTGCTGTGTCCAGCCTTAAACTTCAGGGCAAGCATCCAACTACAATCACACTTCAGTTTGCCAGGCAAGAGCAGTTTGACCCCAAAGTGCTAAAGACCCTCATTCTCGAATATCACACTCCCAAATAGAAAGCCACATTGCCCTGTTCAGAATCAAAGCTGCCTCATTACCACCCAGTAAGCAGACCTGTGGTTCCTTGCCAGTCCACCTTTCCCTTTGACAGAGGAAGATAAATAAATCAGCTACGAAATAAGTCAAGCAGACTTTTTCCTCTACATTAAAAAGGTGTAGCCCTACCTAAACATTTACCTGATGAAGTCAAGTATTCACAAAAATGATGAATTCATTCTTTTAACAGTAATTTATTGAGCCCCTACTTTGCATCCCAGATACCATTCTGGGTGCTAAAGATAACAGCTGTTGGAGTTCACATGGTGGTGAGAGGGGATTAAAACTAACAATAAACATATGATGCCAGGTAGCAGTGAGGACTATTAAGTAAAACAAAGAGGGCAAGAGGGTAATGAAACTTGGAGGAATGAATGTCTGCTATTTTAGACCAGTAGCCAAAGAAGGGGTCTGTGATAAAGCGACATTTGAAAAGATGCTAAAGTTGATGTGAGAGCAAAACTGCAGAATCTGGGGAAGGTAATCCAGGAAGAAGACTCCAGTGCAAAGGTCTAGTAGCAGCAAGTTGGGCCCATATAAGGAACAGTAATGCTGTCATAGAATGTTGATGGAGACAGAATGAGGTTGCTAGACTAGATGTCAGAGAGGTGGCCAGAAGTCAGATCCAAGAGGGCCTTGTAGAACAGAAACCATTGTTATCAGTTGGAAAAGTAACACTGACATTATTTTGCATTGATCAAACATTCCTTACCTCTTTTGTAAGTGGAATGACCACATACTCAAAATAAGGAAAAATATGAATGTAGCTCCATAGGAAGATAGAAAAGACATTTGTTGAATGGGAAAAAAAAACTGCTTCAGAATATGTTCTCCAAGCCTTTGTTCAGAAATTCACCTATAAAAACACTCATGAATCGCCCTAGCTAATTTTGCTTAGTGAATAGAACATGAAGCTGAGGACTGAGGGGGTCCCAGGTTTGATTCCAGTCAAGAGCACATGCCCGGTTGGGGGCTCAATCACCCGAAAGGGGGAATGCAGGAGGCAGCTGATCAATGATTCTCTGTCATCATTGATGTTTCCATCTCTCTCCTCCTCCCTTCTTCTCTGAAGTCAATAAAAATATATTTAGAAAAAGAAAAAGAAAGGGTTGTCAGACAACCAAGACATTAAAAAACAAAAACTAGTCTTAAAAAAAAAACAAAAAACCACCCTCAGGAATCAAAAATATATTCCTCACACCCTAGCCAGTTTTGTTCAGTGGATAGAGCTCCAGCCCCAGACTGAAGGGCTCCGGGTTTGATTCCAGTCAAGGGAACGTACCTCAGTTGCAGGCTCAATCACCAGCTCTGGTAAGGGCACATATGGGAGGCAACTAATTAATGCCTCTCTCACATAGATGTTTCTGTCTCTCTCACATCCATGTTTCTTTCTCTCTGTCTCTCCCTCTCCTTCCACTCTCACTCTAAAAAAAGAAAAAAAAGTCAATAGAAAAATATCCTCGGGTGGGTGAGGATTATCCTTTCATTTTCCATCCCTCCTATACTACTATAAGCCTATCTTACATCTAAAGCTTATGCTCACAGGCAATGATCAACCTCCTCCCACTCCTGAGATTTCTACAATAAACTTAGTTCAGCATGAAATTTTCAGAAGCCATTTTAAAAAATTTTCCCTACAAAATCTTTTTTTGCCTCGAATCATGTTTTCTTGGTTATATTCACCACTGAACATCCTAGACAATCTAATCAAACATTCTGAATAATTTTCACTTATCTCCTATCACAGACTTAGAAAGCAAACTTACCAGCCTTGTAGCAGTAACCTATCTCAAAATGAATCCCCATACAGGTCACATCAAAAGGAACAGGACCAAAAGGAACACGCCACCCTTTCTTTTTGGTTTTGAGTATAGAGGATAAAGAGGATTTTCATGGTTGCCATATCATTTGTGACTAAAAGATGCAAATGATGCAAAAACAACTCTCCAGATGCAAACATTAAAATGCTGCAAATCCTTACAGCTGCACATATTAAGATATTCTATTTTTTACCTCTGACATCTTAATCCACCCACTTTCACTCTTATGGCTTATATTTCCATCTGAAGCCTTCAATAAGATAAAACTTTATAGCAAACTAGTAGAACACTATGATCTAATAACCTAACCACGGAGAGAGAATGTGTTTACGGTCCTTTAATTTGCCTTCAGTTCCCCATCTTTAAAACATCTTCCTTCTGGTTGAGGAAGCTTTGGTTGCTTCCTGATATCGAATGGCACTGCCAACCAGCAAGCAGGAGCTTCTTTTCAAGAGCAAGGGTTAGCACCTTTTAAATCAATCCAGGCCATTTTTTCAAGGGGGGAGGGGAAGGGGCGCTATGCCAGTTCAGTGTCTGGCCCTGCCAAGGCATCAGGGGTGAGTTAATTCAATGTTGGGCCAATTAGAGGAGGCTAATTTTTAAGTTGATAATTTTGTATGGCCTGTGGATGATGTTATAAATATCCAAATGGCCCTTGGCAGAAAAAAGTTTCCCCACGCCTGATATACAGAGTGACATAATGTGTTTCTCCTGATTCCAGAGTTAAAACCAGGTCATGGCCAGCGAAGGATAAAGAAGCAAAATAAAAAAGAGGTTACTGCTGCAGATTAGTTTTCACAGATGTTTTGGCTTTGCTCTACAATGGTCCAAAAATATTCCTATGTGCCCTTGGAAATGATCATATCAAAAGACTGAGTAGAAAATTTGACCAGAAACAGAAATTCATTAGAATTCTAAATTCACTTGAAGGAGCACAAAAAGATGACCATTTGTATCAGTTAAGGTTTGACCAGAGAAGTGGAACCACCAGAAATGATGGAGCAGAAGGGATTTACTATAGAGATGTGACCTTTTACAATGTGGAAGCTGGTTCGATGGCCTCCGGAAGGCGGCTGCTTCTGTGTCTGTAAGAGAAATGGAAAGCCAGCAGGCATTTGGGAAGGGAGGATGGATGTACTTGAAGTGAGGGAAAGGGAGGGTGAGCTGGAACCCGTGAACATGAGCTGTAATATACTTCTACTTCTCACAACCTCTGAGGCTCTAACTTTAATGATGCAAATGGCTTGCCAACAGATTAATACCCTCCCCTCCTGACCTGCACACTCCCCTGCACCAGGATTCCCAGCAAAGGAGATCTGGAGCATTCTGGAGGAGCTGTGGACCTAGCCATAACCGCTCACACCAGCCTCAGAGTATCCAGAGTGTCTAAGGCTGAAGTAGCACTGAAACCTACGCCAACCTTCTGAATGGAAACATGGCCATTTCACTTTCACTTTCTAAATCTCTAATCCAGTACCATACAGGAAAGGAACTCAGTTCCAGTTTAGCTAAAACAAAGTCACCACATCTTGATAAGCTGCCTTCGTTTTCCATTGTGCCCTGCCCTGCAAACTGGGAAAAAATAGACACTCGGATAAACCCATTTCTTCACTTCAAATTCAGCCCATTTCTTATTTGAGAAAAACAGTAATTAGTATCTTTGAATATAAGCAAGCAAATTTGTAAGGACAAGCATTATGCCTCTTTATTTATTGTTTATTCTTATGAGATTTTCCAGCTTTCCATATGTGTAACATTGACTTATTGAACCAAAGAAAATATAGTACTTTTAATTTAAAAAGAAAAAAGTTTGAGTTTTGCACTAGGAAAGACCCTGTGAAGATGATGAAAAGACAATCTATAGAGTGGGAGAAAATATCATAACTGCCAAAGGATTTGTGCTTACACTATATTAAGAACATGTGAATCATGTCATTAGTTCACAAAGATGGTTCGTCATACACAAATCAATTAAGGTGGTACACCACATTAACAAACAATAAAAATCACATGCTCATCATATGTAGATGCAGGATAAAAGATAAAATTCAACACCCTTTAATGACAAAAAACTTCCAACAACTAGGTTTTGGCAGAATTTACCTCAAATTAATAAAGAACATTTATGAAAAGCTCACAACTTAGCATACTCATTAGTGGAAAACTGAAAGCTTTTCCTCTAAGATCAAGAACAAGGCAGGAATGCCCACTTGTGTTACTTCTATTCATCATAGTACTACTAGTCCTAACTAGAGCAATGGACAAGAAAAAATAAAGAAAAGCACCTAAATCAGAAAGGAAGTAAAATTATGTCTGTTTACAGATGGTATAATCTTATATGTAGAAAATTCTAAAGCTTCCACCAAAAAGTAATTAGAAATAATACATGAATTCAGTTGCAGGATACAAATTCAAATTCAAAAAAATCAGCTTTACCCTGGCTGGTGTGGTTCATTTGTTTGGGCATTGCCCTGAGCACCCAAATGTTGCTGGTTTGATTCCTGGTCAGGGTACATGCCCAGGTTGTGGATTCTATATCCAATATCTAGCAGGGGGCACGCAGGAGGCAACCAATCAATGTTCAGCTTTCACATAGATGTTTTTCTCTCTGTCTCCCCCTCTCCCTTCCTCTATCTCTAAAAAACAATAAAAACATATTTTAAAAAAGAAAACAATTCCATTTACTATAGTATTAAAAAGAGTAATATATACATAAAAATAAACTTATCCAAAGACGTGAAAAACTTGTACACTTAAAACCACAAATCATTGATGAAAAAAATTTAAAGAATACATAAATAAATGGAAAGACATAACATGTTCACGGATGGGAAGATTTAATATTGTTAAAAATGCCCATACTACCCAAAGCCATCTATAGATTCAATGTAATCCTTATAAAAATCCCAATAGCTTTTTTTTTTTACAAAAATTGAAAAAAAAATCATGAATTTCATACTGAACCACAAAGATATTGAATATACAAAGAAGAACAATGCTGGAGGCATCACACTTCCTGACTTCAAAATATACTTCAAAGCTACAATAATAAAAGCAGTATGGTACTTGCATAAAAAACAGACATACAGACCAAAGGAAAAGGACAGAGAGCCCAGAAATCAACCCGTGCCTATAGGGTTAAATGATCTTCAACAAAGGTACCAAGAATACACAATGGAGAATAAATAGTCTTTTAAAAAATGGAACTGGGAAAACTGAATGTCTGTCTATACAGGAAAGGATAAAATTAGAACCATATCTTACACCACACACAAAAACCAACTCAAAATGTATTAAAAATTTAAATGTAAGCCCTGGAATTGTGAAACTCCTGGAAGAAAAACATAGGGGAAAACTTCAGGATATTAGGCTTGGCAATGGTTTTTTAGATATGCCATCAAAAACACCAGCAATAAAAACAAAAATTAGACAAATGAGACTACACCAAACAAAAAAGCCTCTGCATAGCAAAAGAAACAACCCACAGAATGAAAAGGCCACCAATGGGATAGAAGAAAAAATATTGGTAAGCCATATATCTGTTATGTTATTAATAGATAAGAAACTCTTATAATTCAAAGCAAAAACAAAAAAACAAATAATCTGATTTAAAAATGGGTGGGCATAGGTACTTCTCCAAAGAACATGTACAAACGGCCAACAGATATATGAAAAAATGCTAAACATCGCTAATTATCAAAACTTAATCAGGCAAATCAGAACCACAATGAGATATCACCTCACACCTGTTAGGATGGAGGGGAAAAGTGTTAGCAAAAATATGGAGAAATTGGAACCCTGCACACCAAGCAAGTTAAAGTCAAAGGCTAACACGGGCCAAATAAATGAGTCATGCAGCCCGTGAGTTTGACATGCTTGCTGTACACTATTGGTAGGTATGTGAAATGGGACCGCCACTATAGAAAACAGAAGTTCCTTAGAAAATTAAAAATACAATTATGATATGACCCGGCAATCCTACTTCTGAGAATATATCCAAAGGTATTCTGAAATCAGGGTCTTAAAGAGATATATGCACTTCATGTTCATTATACACAATAATCAAGATATGGAAACAACTGAAGTGTCCAATGTCAAGTGAATGGATAAAGAAAAGTAGAGTGTGCTTACAATGGATTATTCAGCCTTTAAAAATCCAAAGGAAATCCTGCCATCTGTCACAACATAAATGAAACTGCAGGACATTAAATAAAATCTCCCATTTGCAGATGTCCACTTAAGAGGTATCTAAAATAGCCTACCTTATTGAAACAGCTTGGAAAATGTTAGTTGGCAAAAGTAGGGTTGGGAGAGACAGCAGTTGCTGTTCAACAGGTGCATAGTTTCAATTACTCAAGAGAAATAAGTATTAGCGATCTACTGCACAACATTGTGTCTACAGCTAACAATACTGTGTTGTACACTTAAAAACTTAAGGTTGGTAGATTTCATATTAAGTGTTCTTACCACAATAAAAATACATTTAAAAAATTCGTACAATCGTTTTAAATTCTCAAAGATCTTTGTCCACCTAACTTAGATATAGTTAAAGTAGTTTGAACATATGTAAAAGGCCACTTGGTGTTTTTACCAACTCCCTAAAATAAAAATCACAAAGGCCAATGCTTGGTTCACACCGAATAGCTTAATAAGTATGATTTTGTGCCCTTCCTTGTGACAGACAATATTTAGAGCTGTGTGGGACTAGCATGGTTTATGTCATCCTTTATACATGCCTGGCTTTAGGCTACTGCATCAGTTTCACCTCAGATGAGTGTGTAAAGGAAACATCACGGTCTATTTATTTATTTATTTAGTTAAGTGTGCTATTATTGATTTTAGAAAGAGAGGAAGGGAGAAATATAGAGATAGAAACATCAGTGAGAGGGAATCATTGATCTGTGGCCTGCTGCACATCTTCTGGGGATTAGGCCCAAACCTGGGCATGTGCCCTGACTGGAAATTGAACCAGTGACCTCTGGGTTCTTGGATCCACCACTAACCCCTGAGCCACATTGGTCAGGGCCTAGGTCTTATTTAAATCAACACCTATGAGTACAGAACGTTTAGTTCACTTTCTGTTTCTGAAGAGGCACCCATCCCTTTCCAATTAGTGGTCAGTTGCACCCCAGATTTGCAACTCAATCTTCTCAAAAGAATTGTTTTTAAAAGTATACATTACATACCCAGTGAGATTCACTATACTACCAGCAATGCGCCTTAGACACCAAGCTGCTTTTTATAACCAGTGATTCTAAGAGATGCTCTCTGCCCACCCTACCCCCAACTCTCCTTCTCCTTTGCCCCTGTTCTGCCATACCCCTACTAACTTTCCCCTTCATCAAAGGGCCTTGTCTCATGGTCTACTCCATTTCTACACTCCTCTCTTCTGCCCCTGTCATCTCCTGTGTGAATTAAAATAAATAAATAAATAAATAAATACATAAATACATAAATAATAAAACCTTTTTACAAAGTCAAAAAGTGAAAACACTCTTCCTCACCCTCCACCAACTGGGCAGAAACACTTGGCATTGACCTTTTTTAAATGGAAAATGCTCAGACCAGGGACCTAGATGGTCTCCATGGCAGTTGTAAGTCCCGCACACCTCATGCTGTGAGCTTCCACACCTTAAATTAACCACCAGCCCTCAGTGTCACAGATTAAAAATCAGTCTGGAAGTTAAACGTTTATATCTGTGCCATCTTAGCAGATTTTAAACGTTCAGAAAACTGAAAGTACCGAGCAACTCTAGCTGGAGGCCAGGGTGAGGTCTCTTGACAGGTGTCTGATGACTTAGGAAAGGAAACCATAGCTATTGGCAAACAATTCACGGGCTTTTGACTTTCGGCTGAAAACCAAAACCACTTTCCAGGAGGACAAATGTTTATAAGATATTCTCTTCAGAGTCAAATGTGCAATTTCCTCACTCTCCCCCTCCCCTTCACTTAAAACGTTAAACTTTCAATGGAAATAATTAAGTCAAAAAACCCCATGGGTTGTTGCCAATTGCTATGGTTTCCTCTCCTAAGCCTTCAGAGACACCTGTCAAGAGACCCTCTCTCGAGCCGCCAGGCCGGGGCAGGCTTTTCAAACTGCCGATCCCCGTCTCAAATAATCGTTACCATAAAGACGGGCTCAGATTACGCCCGCTGGAAAAGGCTCAGAAGGCTGATGATACGGAACCAACCTTATCCCAACAGTGTTACCCGACGCGTTACCAGCGTCGATGCTGAGTCAAATGAGAAGCGGCTGAGTCAAGCTCCTGCTGTATGAAACAGCACTTGCCCTCACATCAGCCCTGCGCCCCTTCCATCGGAAGCGAGCTCTCCTTTAAATTCAAGGAAATCTTCACCCTATCGAAAAAAAAAAAAAAACTGGCGTTCCCTCGGGTCCCCTTACACGTTATTCACACCAGAAATGCTGAATCATGACTCCGAGGTTTGCAAAAGAAAAAAACTCTTTCCACCGGGGCTGCAGGATCCCCAGAGGCTCTCCCACTCTTACGCTTCTGCATTCCTTTGCTTTTGCACCTTTTCAAGTCTGCATCGGGGTGCTTTCCGCAGGCTGGAGAGGTTCCGGGAGCCGCCAAGGCTGCGGGTCGGGAAAGATCCTCTCTCCACCTCGCTCCCCTGCGCCTCCCCCAAAACTCTGGCAGCCCTAGCAATTCAGGGATCCTGCCCCATCTCCTAGGAACTAGACCCCCTCAGGGGGCGGAGACAGTCCCCATGCGCAACGCTGCCTCAATCAACGCCTCTGAGAAATCGCCCACTTGGAAGCATCACCGCACAGCCACCCCCTTCGGAACTCCTTGGGCCCGCGCTGGTCTCACTTGACCACCTTCCAGCAGGGGTGAGGGGTGCGCAGACAGGTCCCCACAGCCCCTCTCGCATTCTTGCTCCGATAGATGAACCTGCCCGGAGCGCAGACTCTTGAGAAACTCGATCCCAACTCGCCAGCCCGCGCCTCCCCAACCGCCCGGGAGCCCGGAGAAGCGGGACCGCGCGGTCCACAGCGCAGAGCGGCGCGGAGAGTCCGGAGAGGAGCGAGGCAGGGAGAGGGTAGGGGCAGTCCGAAAAGAAACGCCCCCTCCCCGCACCAGTCCCGCAACTTCTCCCGGCCCGCGCCCGGGAGCTTGAAAGCGCTGCTGGCGGCGCGCGGGGAGGACTCACTTGAAGGTGAGGACGCAGAGCGGCCGGTAGGACTTGTGGCTGGTGTTCTCAGCCATGCCCTTGCCCCAGAAGTCGTTCGTGAAGATGCCCCAGCGGAGCGGGGTGCCTGGCCGCAGGTCGGGGTTGTTCACGATCGCCCACACGTCGTCGTGCACGAACTCGCCCTGCAGGGAGCGGCCGTAGCACAGGCAGCTCGCCCCGGCCAGCAGCGCCGCCGCACCGGCCGGCGCGAGTCCGCAGTCCCGCCGCCGGGAGGGCGCGCGGTCCCCGCCGCCGCCGCCGCCGCCGCCGCCTCGGGCAGAGCTTGTCACCACCATCGCGCCGCCGCCACCGCTGCCCTGGCCTCTCCCGGGCGTCTGGCATCCTCCCCGGCCGGGGCCCCGGCGGCGCGCGGCGGCTGCCTGGCGGCGGGCTCGGGCATGATGCGGCGGCGGGCGCTGGACCTGCTGCCGGCGCCCCGCGCTCCGCCGCCGCCTGCGCCTCCGAGTTGGCCCAGCTGCAAATAAACAGCAGTCCCCCCGCCTCCGCGGGCCATCGCCACCTCCTCCGCACCACTGCGCATGCCCCGCTGGCTCCAGCCTCCACCACCACCACCCCCCCATCCCGGGACTGGAGCCGCTCCCCCCGCCACCCCAACACCAACACACACCCCAGCGCCCGCCGCCCGCCCGCGCCAGGCTCGCCGCCGCGGTCTGTCCCCGGGCGCGGCGTCCCCGGGCGGCGAGAGTTCGCGCGCAGGTGGAGCGGCGCTCACGGCGCGGAGCGGTCCGGAGAGGCAGGTTCCCGCCTGCCCGGCCCGGCTCTGCTCACTCCCATCCCCTGATTCCCTTCCCCTAACGGGGCTGGGAGGACCTCCTCCGGCGGCACCTGGGGCCAGGGCGGGCTCGGCTGGGGCCGGAAATCCCCGCGCCCCTCCCTCGCACAGAAAAGTGGCCGCTGCCTCCCGGGAAGTTCCCGGGTTTCAGCACCCCGGACAACAGCAGCGCCGGCGCTGGGGACCCGGGGACTGGCGCTCGCGTCCCGTCGCCCCGTCCGCATCCCCTTCCCGGGCCCTTCTGTCCTCCACCCGGCGCTGCGTCCGAGGTTGCAGCCAGCCACGGGTGGAGGGGACCCCGGGGAAAGGAGTTTCCCCAGTCCCTTTCCGAAAACCAGGAGGAAGGGTCTCCCCTGGCCCTGGGCTTCCTGCCCGGGCTGCCCGGGCTGTCCGGAGGCGCCACTGGCTGCTTTCCTTTACCCTCCACCGGTCTGCTCGCACTTAGAAAAAGTCCCACGTTCGATTTTCGCTGTGGGTCTGGACGCTGAATTGTCTTTTAAAACATTTTTTTTTCCTCGTAGTTTTGTTGTTGTTGTTGTTGTTGTTGTTTTCGTTTTGTTTAGTTTAGTTTTTCTGAAACTCTCGAGGAAATACGGGAGGAACTGAGCAATTAACTGTTTCCTTCCATCTACGCAGCGTATCACTTGGGTCTGATCATTAGATCCTGGGCTGTGGGCGTGTTTGTTCTGTTCCGGCTAAATCAATAGATTTAAAACAAAACAACAAAACAAACCCCTGTGTTGAGGCCTCTGGCTTTGGCTCCCAATCTTCCTGTTTAATGAAAGGTTTTCTTCTTAAAAATTATTAATTTTAATATGTAAATAAGTTTAGGTGATGAGTTACTAGAAGTTCACCAGTGGTTAAAAATCTGTTAACTCTTTGAGGCTCCTTGTAAATTTTTGTTGCTGTGGTTAATGAGATTACCTGGAATTTTATATATCCAGACAGAAAAACTTAAAATACAAAATGCACCATTTTATCCCCATCTCTCCAAAATTTTTAAAAGTTTTGTGAACCTAAAAAAAAAGTAAAATAAAAGATATTGTTTTTATACTGACTCAGCATTTGTGTGACTCTTTACTACACTAATTTTTTTTTAACTTAAAGGTCTACCTAAATAGTTGAAAACTCAATGAATTAAGACAAATATTCCAAGGCAGGGTGCTTTTTATCCGTTACACTTTGTTTCTTGGTGACTTGAAAATTAGTGACTGAGTAATATTTTCATTCTAGCATCAAAACTTTTTGACCCTTGGTAGCTTTAATATCCAGACTATACACACACCTGAACATACTTACAGCCTTTCCTCTTTGCCTGCCATTAATTTCAAAAAAAAAAAAATATGTGAAGGGTAGGTACCCTGCAGGAGTGGCTCAGTTGGCTGAATGTAGTCCTGAGCACCAAAAGGTTGCCAGTTCATTGCCCATCAAGGCATGTACCTGAGTTGTGGGTTTGATCCCCAGTGGGGGAACTTAGGGAAGGCAGCTGAACAATGGTCTTTCTCACATCAAAGTTTCTCTCTCTCTCTCTAACATGCTGAGATAGAAAAAAGAGAGAGGAGAGGTAAGGAGAAGAAAAGAGAGGGGAGGAGATGGAAGGGAAATGGAGGGGAGGGGAAAAGAGGGGAGGGGAGGAGAGAGGGAGATACCTTATGCTACAATGTCCTAAGTACTGGGCTGGATGATCAAAGCTGCTCAAAATGTGTATGTGTGTGAGAATGTGTGTGTATGTGTGTGTGTGTGTGTGTGTGTCTGTGTGGTTAATACCATAAAAGTCTAACTTTTTTTTTAATGTTCAGTGATCTCTGAATTTTTTTTTCTCTGCCTCTTGCTCAAGGTTCGCCCCACTTCTGCTGGCTGTACCACCTTAGGACTTTGGTGTCCACAATCTTGCCGGTGATGGTCTTTTGGATGGGTTGCATGGAGTGCTGCTGACCAGGGTGTCATTAAGATTAAAGTCCATCCCTCCTTCTAGCGGGCAATGGTAGGTGGCACTCTCAGCCTCCAGTGTGACCTTGATGTTCATCAAGGCCTCCCACTCCTGGGCCAGTTCTAACTCCAGGTGCAGTATGATCCCATTGAACTGCTTCATCTGCATGGCATAGCGGGTCTCTACTTCCCACAGGCTGTTTCCAAGCTGGCCCTCAGATTTCTCCTTGAGTCCAGATCAATCTCCAAGGACTGGACCATATGTTATTATCTCAGCTGCTCCTATCTCAGCAGTCTGTGACGTGACCACTGTGTACTCTCCTCAATCTGTTGGGACCGGTACTTGTCCAGCTCTTCTTGGTTCTTACAAGTCAGCTCATCAGATTAGGCCTGGCCGGATGTCCACCATGTTTTTGCTGATGTCCTGAGATTTGGGGGCAACCAACTCCACAGTCAATCCAGAGTCGGCAATCTGGTTTTGTAGACAACTTACTTCCTCCTCGTGGGTTTTCATGAAGATCAGCTCCTCCTTGAGAGCCTTGATCTCTGTCTCCAGCTGCAGCCAAGTGATATTGATGTCATCAATGACCTTTCAGAGCCCATTGATGTCACTCTCCACAGATGGCTAATTCTGTCTCATACTTGACCCTGAAGTCATCAGCAGCAGGACAGGCCTTGCAGTCTGTAGAATGATGCAGTCATTGTCCACAGAACTTGCAAAGATATGAGCCTTTGATGGTCTTGAGATAATGCCCCCAGTCTCTAACCTTCTTGTCCAGGTGTTCCCAAATTTTGATCACCAGTTTCCGATTATCAGCCTCCAGGCTTCTCACCCTCCCTAGAAAGGAGTCCAGGTGGTCAGTCAGGCATTGTATAGTCCCCTTCTAGCTCTGGATGCCCTCCTATATCTCACAGAACCCCAGCCAGGCGCCTGTACCCCCAACCACTCCGCACATTGGTGGAATGGGACACAGAGATCTGTGATCCTGAGCTCCAGGTATCTATATAGATACTAGCTACACTGCTGGTTGGCCTGGCCCAGTAGCTGAGTGACTGCAGGCATCCAGCATCCAGTAGTTGATATTGTTCAGAGAGGAAGGCAAGAGCCAAGCTGAAACTGGTTTGGCTCAGTGGATAGAGCGTTAGCCTTCACAATGAAGGGTTAGATTCCTGTCAAGGGCACATACTTTGGTTGCGGGCTCATCCCCAGGAGGGGGTGTGCAAGAGGCAGCTGATTGATGTTTCTCTCTCACCAATGTTTTTAACTCTCTATCTCTCTCCCTTCTTCTCTGTAAAAAATCAATTAAAACATTAACAAAAAAAAAAGAGCTGAGACTCACATTCAATCGGCAAGTTATCAGCTGAGTTGGATAGAGAAGCTGTCCTTGCTGAAATGATAGCAGTTACAATAGGCCAATGTATCAATCCTTACCTACAATTAATAAGGCCTTTATAGAGACAATATCTTACTCTCAGAGTAACTTTAATAATATATTTTCATAGACAGAACTTTTCTCCTTCAAACCACCCTAAACTCACCCTTGTAAGAGGCACACTTCTTATCTGAGCTATGTTGTTTGTTTGTTTGCTTGTTTGTTTAAGATGAAATGGTATCAAAGTTCTCTATGACAAATGGGAAGAAGAGAATAAGGATCACAGCTGGGACTCCAAAAAGAAATAGAAAGGAAAGCTCCAAGAGGGATTCCAGATTTATGAGCACAGAGAGTTCATTAAGCTTCCCTCTAAGTTCAGTGGCATCTCAATTGTAGTTAGTACAGACAATGAAGTTTGGATTAATTTACTTGAAAACAGTGAGGTACTTCAAAGTCTCTTTAAGGACAAACCAATAAGTAATTACTTTTTGAAATCCAACATGTCCTTTGCAGCTTCATCATTTCTGACTCAATACTGCTCTGTGCTATAGGAAAATACTGTGAAAGTGTTTACATTGCTGCCGGATCATCATCTCTTCTGCTTCTCTCATAGTGTGTAAAGCACTCATCTTGACTAACCAATGGGCCCAAAAGGAAATTAGATTAAATTCTTGTTATTTAGTCTCTGATTATTTTTAAAGGGTTTATAATTAGAGCAATACTACCATCTAAGACATCTTTTGTCCACTCAGAGCAATTTAACACAAATTATCACCAAAGTGCCTCTCTGAGGCTCATACAGATTAAATCACTTGTACAAATTAAAATAGACCATATTTCTGAAAGAAATGAGGACACAACTAAAAATAAATCAAGGGCAAATAGCTATTTTAAAAAAAACCAATTTCAAGTTACTACACTATGCATTTTCAGTCTTATATACCTGTTCAGATACACCCCATATAAAGGAATAAATGCAATGTTACAAAGACAGAAATTCAGGAAAAGAGCTGATAACATAATTTATATTAACAATATTTTTGTTGTTGTTTAGTTATTTATTACCAATTGTTAAATAAAACACAGAAAACTAGGAAAACAAGAAAAGTAAAATACCTTATCCCCACCACCCATGGAATCTAATGTAGGGCAGTCAGCCTGCACTCTAAGAAGCTGGCCCAGCCTGGCTGGCATGGCTCAGTGGCTGAGCATCAACCTATGAACCAGGAGATTACGGTTTGATCCCCAGTGGGGGGTGTACAGGATGCAGCTGATCAATGATTCTATCTCATCATTGATATTTCTCTCTGTCTTCCTCTCTGACATCAATAAAATATATATATATATATATATATATATATATATATATATATATATATATATATATATATATATATATACTTTTTTTTTTAAAGAAGAAGCTAGCCCAGCACCTATTGAAGCAAGTGAGGGCCAGTCTGGGGTGCCATGTGGTCTGGTTGCAGCAGCCACAGGAAAGAAGAGGGACCCCTCATTGAGGTAAACTGGCTTTCCCTTCCATCCCCAAGCCCATCTTTGTGGCATCTGCACAGAATTACATAAAAGGCTAATAAAAACTGATTGTGATCTTATTATATTTGGCTCACAGGCAATAGCCTTGGCAGCAAATTACAATAAGATAAAAACATATACATGTACATTGCAATAAAGCAAATCAAATATTTCACTAGATTTCTTCAAAGAGTTTAAAGTCTCTGGTTTGGAAAACTTTAGCTGTTTTGCAAAGGAAATGTCTACAGTCTTAGAAGCAGAAATTAAAATTTAAGATTATTGTATACAACAGAACATACAGGAAAAAAAAACCAGTATGTTCAAAGAAATGACATTTTACTTATATACATCTTTGTTTTACATTTTAGTTATATACAAAACAAAATGCCACTTCTGGTGTTAGTATAGCCTCCACAACATATAGAAAATGTCAGAGGAAACACTAAAATTCCATTGTATAAATTAAAATTAAATGCAGACTTACACTAAACTGATTTGTATAAAGTTAATTTTTTATGAAAAAAAATTTCCATCAGAATCATCAGCTCTAGAAGTAGTATGATTTATATTTTTAAATTACTTAATAGAAATTTACTCCAGGGTTGTCACGTCTACTTGTAACCTCTTCATATCAGATCAGCAGAAAGATGCTTCTCATAATTAAAGAATAGCAACATAAACGCCAAATTTCCTGAATCTCATTGTGTAAATATTCTTACCATGGTCAATTTCATGCTACTGTGGTAAGCAATTAGACAAGAGTAAAAGGACACACCAGGAAAACTGCTGAATATTCTATTTAGATCTTCCCCTGGGACCTCCCCTAAAAGCTCTCCCTCTGGGAGCATGCCAGTGCCTTTCCTCACCGCCACCCTCCAGGCATATTATCATTAGCTCCAAAGGTCCTTCCTTTACTTCTCTAACTTATTTCCTAAGCTCATTTCCTCTAGGAATTACTTTTTCTAACTCTGTGATTTACCTAATAAATGATCTCTTATAATTTGGATATTGGCTCTGAATTCTGTCCTAGCTAGAAATCAAATACCTAGGTTGCTGAGCCCTGGTTTGGTCTGACCCCACCAATCTAACACATTCCTGCCACCTACAACACTACCACTCTAATGTCACTTAATACAGAGGGAAAGAGATGCACAGCAGCATCATTCTATAATATTTCATCATACAGACATAGTAGCTGTAAATTAGATTGAGAGCATATTAATGGGAAAATGTAATACATAATTAGAAAATGATGAGTTTTGAGCATTTATTATCTTTGTTAAATATAATTTAAATAATCATAAGTTCATATAACTTATTTTTTTAATAATGGCTGTGTTTAACACAAGCTTACAAAAATTTCTAAATATTTAACAACTAGAGGCCCATTGCACTAAATTCATGCACGGTGTGTGTGTATATGTATGTATCCCACAGCCCAGCCTGCACCCTCTCCAATCTGGGACACCCTCAAGTGTTGTCCCACTAACCCCACCAGGATCAGGCCTAAACAGGCAATCAGACATCCCTCTGACAATCCAGGACTTCTGGCTCCCAAATGCTCGCCTGCCTATCTGCCTGATTGTCCCTAACCCCTTCTGCCTGCCATCCTGATCACCCCCTAACCACTCCTCTGCCAGCCTAATTGACACCTAACTGCTTCCCTGCCAGCCCAATTGACCCTAACTGCCTTCCCCTGTCAGCCTGGTCATCCCTAACTGCCCTCCCCTGCTGGTCTGGTTGCCCCTAACTGTCCTCCCCTATAGGCTTGGTCACCACCAACTGCCCTTCCCTGCTGGCCTGGTCACCCCAAACTTGCCTCCCTTGTCAGCCTGGTTGTCCCTAACTGCCCTCCCCTGTTGGCCTGATAACCCACAACTGCTCTCCCCTGCTGCCCATCTTTTTTATTTTATTTTAATAAATCTTTGTTGTTCAGATTATTACATTTGTTTCTCGTTTTTTTCCGCCCATAGCTCCCCTCCACCCACTTCCACCCCTCCCTCTACCTAACCTCCCCTCACATTGTCCTCATTCATAGGTGTATGATTATTTTCCAGTCTCCTCACTCCTTTCCCAATTCTATTATATTCACCAGTTTTATTCAGTTCATCAGATTTTTAATTCACTTTTTAGATTCACTTGTTGATAGATATGTATTTGTTGTTCATGGTTTTTATCTTTACCTTTATTTCTTTCTCTTCCTAAAGAGTACCTTTCAGCATTTCATATAATACCGGTTTGGTGTTGATGAACTCCTTTAGCTTTTTCTTATCTATGAAGCTCTTTATCTGCCCTTCAATTCTGAATGATAGTTTTGCTGTGTAGAGTATTATTGGTTGTAGATTCTTGCTATTCATCACTTTGAATATTTCTTGCCACTCCTGTCTGGCCTGCATAGTTTCTGTTGAGAAATCAGCTGACAGTCAAATGGGTGCTTCCCTGTAGGTAATTAAGTGTTTTTCTCTTGCTTCTTTCAATATTCTCTCTTTGTCTTTTGCTCTTGGTATTTTAATTATGATGTGTCTTGGTGTGTTCCTGTTTGGATTCCTTTTGTTTGGGGTTCTGTGCACTTCCTGGACTTGTAAGTCTATTTCTTTCACCAGATGTGGGAAATTTTCAGTCATTATTTCTTCAAATAGGTTTTCAGTATCTTGCTCTTTCTCTTCTTCTGGCACCACCACAATTCTGATGTTGGTAAGCTTGAAGTTGTCCTAGAGGCTCCTTACATTTTTGGATTCTTTTTTCTTTTTTCTTTTCCAGTTGAATGTTTTCTGCTTTTTTGAATTTTAAATTTTTGACCTGATTGTTGCCTTCCTCTAGTCTGCTGTTATGTCTCTGTATAATATTTTTTATTTCAGTCAATGTATGTTTAATTTCTAGTTGGTCCTTTTCCATCTCTAGTTGGTCCTTTTTCATCTCCTCTTGAGTCTCACTAAATTTATCCATCTTTTCTAGGAAATTCTTGAAAAACCTTATAAGCATGGTTTTGAACTCTATATCCAGTCATTTGTTTTCCTCCATTTCTTTAGTTTTCAGTCTGTTCCTTTGTTTCTGCATTTTCACTGTACTGGGAAGACTTCTGTGCTAGAATCAGCCTTATGATGCAAGACTTGCAAAACTGCAAAAGCCTCTCTGTTCAACTTGGGTCGGGTGGAGTCTCAGGGCTGAGCAGAGACCACCATGGCTTCCATTCAGCCCCACTCTATGTGGCTGCTGGGTCTCAAGTGTCTCTCAGTAATCAGTAATTGCTGCAGCCCTTTCTGTGCACATGCGCAGGTGCCTCCAGACTTCTGCCTTTCTGGTTTCCTTGCACTGTATGAGTCTGGTTCCCCAGGGTCTCCCCTAAAACTGGGGTTCAATGCAGTTCAAAGTGGCACAGTTGGGAGGCTCTGTCTCCCACCCGCCAGAGAGAGCCAGTGGCACAATCAGTAGTCCATCCTCTCTGTGCGCATTAGTTTCCATACCACAGACTTCTGCCCTTTTGCAGCTCTCCTAAATTCCCATGCACTCTTCCCTTTTCACAGTCCAGACTCTCCCACATATGAGTCTTGCCCAGAGCTGGGATTCAATGCTGTAGCATAAGGGGTTCAGTGCAGTTGGGAGTCTGCATTGCCCTCCCGCCAGAGGAAGCCAGCCAGGCACACCACTGCCCGCTCTCTCCATATGTGAATCTCCATACCTCAGCTTTTTGTAGCTCTTCTGAGTCTCTGTAAGCCCCTCTCTTTCCTTCTAGTTGTAGAATTTCCACTCAGTCAACTTTCCTGTGGTTCTGGATGATGTCCGTCTGTCTTTTAGTTGTAGTTTTGAAATTGTTTGCGAGGCAGCAGTTTAGATGATTACCTATGCCACCATCTTGGTTTCTGGATAATGATTAATTGCCCTGATGGCCATTTTGTGGCCATGGGGACAGCCATCTTGTGTGTTGGAGTGATAGTTAATTTGCATATTACTTCTTTATTATATAGGGTCACTTTTTGTGAACAGGTTATGAGTGGACTCTAGCACATTATCAAATGAAATCAGATTAGCCATTATTGGTATTACTAGAGGCCCAGTGCAAGCAATTTGTTCCTGGGATGGGGAGGGGATTTCCTCAGCCCAGCCTGCACCCTTTCACAACCTGGGACCTTTTGCAGGATGTCTGACTGCCAGTCACTGGCTCCTAACTGCTCACCTGCCTGCCTGATGACCCCTAATTGCTTGTCTGCTTGCCTAATCACCCCTAACCACTCCCTTGGGGGCGGGGCCAGCTGGGGCAAGAGGCTGTGGTCATTCTGGTTTCTGATCGTTCTTGTTCTTCCACTGTTTCAGTTGCTGGGCTTTTATTATATAGGATAATTTTGATTTTGAGTGTAAAGTAAGGGGTGGGAGGGGTCAGAGAGAGAGAGTCGTTATACTGTGTAGTGAACATTTAACCTTATCTTAAGAGAGGTCTGGTCCTTGCCCTTGGCTACTGGGATATAATATCTAAGCCCCTGGAATGTCCTGCCTGACAGAAATGTCTTTGCTCACTGGGGGTTCTGCCACTGACAGTCTAACAGTGTGGTTTATGATGGAATCTCAGTTCTGACTGCGGGAGAACTAGAGACTGAACTTATTAGCCTGACCTGGGGGAGGGGCTAATGACTAAGGTCAGACATAAAGAAAGTAGTATGTGATGAGCCCCAGAAAAACTTCTTTACATCAAAGACTCGTGTGCCCTTCCTGGTTGGCAATATTCTATGCATATTGTCATACATAAATGCCATGAAGGTGACACATTCTGACTTCGTGCAGAGAAGACAGCGGGAGCTCTGTGTTTGGTACCTCTTCTGGACTCTGCCCTGTGAGCTTCTTTCCTTGGCTGTTTCTCATCTGTATTCTTCCCCTGTAACATTCCTATAATAACAGCTTTCAATGAGTCTGTGACTCCTTCTAATAGATTATCTAAATTGAGGGTGGCTGCGGGAACCCTCCCCCTCAAATTTGCATTTGGTATCAAATTTAGGACTCTCTTGTGGAAATTGTGTTCAAATGATTTTCCTATTTTTAAAATAAAAACAAAACAAAATAACAAAAAAAAAAAAAACTGGATAGCTACCCCTCTGAGAAGAATTGAAGAAATCATAGATATCATAGATTCCCCCAAAGTTATAATGTTAAATTCTCTTCATTTTGCTCATTGAAAATCTTTGGGTAAGACTACAAAAGTAAAATAAAACAAGAAAAAAAAGGAAGAAAGCAAGAAGGAGAGGAGAGGAGAAGAGAGGAGAGGAAAGGAGAGAGAGGAAACCATGAAAACCTGGATCCCCTGCATGAGAACATGTGAACTGCTGAAAAGTGACCTTTAGAAACTCCTGTGTGGTTGTCAGTTTGTAATGATGAAGCTCAAAACTAATGACTGTTTAATGAGAAAAGCTGAAAAGCTTGATCGGTCTATATAAAATATTTATTACAGTTACAAGTATTAAGTTTTGATGTTCTATGCCATACAGGAACATTTTGTTTTAATGTATTTAATTTATAGAGAAGAAGGGAGAGAGATAGAATGTCAGAAACATCGATGAGAGAGAGACATTGATCAGCTGCTTCTTGCATGCTCCCTATTGGAATTGTGCCCGCAATCAAGGTACATGCCCTTGACCGGAATCAAACCTGGACCTTTCAGTCCGCAGGCCAACACTCTATCCACTGAGCCAAACCAGTTTCGGCTAATGTATTTAATTTATGTGTCACATTTATTTTTGTTTAGTTAGATTATAAAAATTAGGGAGAAACCAAGATGGTGGCATAGGTGAACACCTAAGCTGCTGCCTCGCACAATTTTAAAACTACAACTAAAAGACAGAATGGACACCATCTAGAACAACAGAAAAGCTGGCTGAGTGGAAATTCTACAACTAGAAGTAAAGAGAGGAGTGCACTAAGACTCAGAGGAGCTGTAAAAAGATGAGGTACGGAGACATGCTCGTGGAGAAGAGGGGCAGAGGAGGGTCTGGCTGGCTTCCTCTAGAGGGAAGGAGACAGAAAATCCCAACTGCACTGAACCCCAGCTCCAGGCAAGACTCATAGAGGGAGTCTGGACTATTGTGAAAAGGAGGGAGTGCATGGAAACTTAGGGGAGCCTCGAAAGACAGAAGTCTGGGGGCTCGCGAAAGTGTATGCGAAAGTGCTCATTAAAGTGTACACACAGGGCACTGACTGCTGATTGTGTCTGGCTTCCTCTAGTGGGAGGAAAACAGAACCTCACAACAGCACTGAAATCCAGGTCCAACTGCACTGAACCCCAGTTTTGAGCAAGACCCTGGGGACTCAGACTCATATGGGTCCCTAGAGTGCACAGAAATTCAGGGGAACCGAAAGGCAGAGTTCCGGAAGTGCACGTGTGTGCGTGCAGGCGAAAGGCAGCAGTCTGGAGGCAAGCCCGCATGTGCAGACACAGCTGATCCTCACAACCAATTGACTTGGAGGTCAATTTCCCCCAGTGATACCAACAACAATCAAGAATTAACTACAACAAGGCTGTACACACAGTTCACAAAAGGGTGCACCAAGGGTGTCCACCTCAGGTAACTGGGGAGGCAGAGCTACTGGGCCACATAGGACAGCTAGCACACAAAGCTATTCTACCAACTCAGGGCAGCAGCAAAATATGCAGAGACTAAAGAACAGATCACAAATGAAAGTAATGGAGGAAAACAAATGACTGGATATAGAGTTCAAAACCATGTTTATAAGTTTTTTTAAGAATTTCCTAGAAAAAATGGATAAGTTTAGTGAGACCCAAGAGGAGATGAAAAAGAACCAACTAGAAATTAAACATACAGTGACTAAAATAAAAAAAAATATTATACAGAAACCTAACAGCAGGCTAGAGGATCACAAGAATCAAGTCAAAGATTTGAAATACAAAGAAGCAAAAAACACTCCACTGGTAAAGCAAAAGGAAAAAAAAATGAAAAAATGTGAAGATAGTGTAAGGAGCCTCTTGGACAACTTCAAGCATTCCAAAATCAGAATTATGGGGGTGCCAGAGAAGAGAGAGAGCAAGATACTGAAAACCTATTTGAAGAAATAATGACTGAAAATTTCCCTCACCTGGTGAAAGAAATAGACTTACAAGTCCAGGAAACGCATAGAACCCCAAACAAAAGGAATCCAAACAGGAACACACCAAGACACATCATAATTAAAATACCAAAAGCAGCAAAAGACAAAGAGAGAATATTGAAAGAAGCAAGAGAAAAACAGTTAATTACTTACAGGGAAGCACCCATTCAACTGTCAGCTGATTTCTCAACAGAAACTATGCAGGCCAGACAGGAGTGGCAAGAAATATTCAAAGTGATGAATATCAATAACCTACAACCAAGAATACTTTACCCATCAAAGCTATCATTCAGAATTGAAGGTCAGATAAAGAGCTTCACAGATAAGAAAAAGCTAAAGGAGTTCATCAACACCAAATCGGTATTATATGAAATGCTGAAAGGTACTCTTTAAGAAGAGGAAGAAGAAAAAGGTAAAAGATTAAAAATTATGAACAACAAATACATATCTATCAACAACTGAATCTAAAAATTAAATGAGTTAAAAATTTGATGGACATAATAAACTGGTGAATATAATAGAATCAGGAGCACAAAAAGGGAGTGGACTGATAATTCTCAGGGGGAAAAAGGGTGAGGGGGGTGCAGGGAGAGCCTGGACACAAATCATACACCTATGGATGAGGTCAATGGGGGGAGGTAAGAGTAGAGGGAGGGGTGGGAGTCAGGTGGAGGGGAGCTATGGAGGGGAAAAAAAGAGAAACAAATGTAATACAGTGGTACCTCGAGATACGAGTTTAATTTGTTCCATAACCTTGAGGCATAGGAAACTATGAGACGCTCCTGTCAAGGTAAACTGGTGGGTTGTGTGCAGCCGGCCAATCCCGGCGATTACAGTGGTACCTCGAGATACGAATGCCCTAACATACGAGATTTTGAGATACGAGCGATTTTTGCTTTGAAATAGGAGCAACAGTTGAGATAGGAGTAATTGCGAGGATCATCCGGTTGCACACGACCCACCAGTTTACCTCGATTCGAGCATCTCATAGTTTCCCATGCCTCAAGGTTACGGAACGAATTAAACTGGTATCTTGAGGTACCATTGTACTCGTATCTCAACTTTTGGTCGTATTTCAAAGCAAAAATCGCTCACTTGACTCAAAAATCTCGTATGTAAGGGCACTTGTGTCTTGAGGTACCACTGTAATCTGAACAATAAAGATTTAATTAAAAAAAGAAAAGAAAAAAAAAACAAGACAAGAACTTGCTTAAAAAAATAAAAAGTTTAAGTTCCAGACCAAAAAACAAAACAAAACAAAAAAAACACACAAAAAAACATCTACACAATGGAATACTATGCTGCTATAAAAAAGAAGTAATCCATACCATTTGTAGCAGCATGGATGGAGCTGGAGAACATTATGTTAAGTGAAATAATCCAGGCAATGAAAGACAAAGACCACATGATCTCTCATTTACGGACAATAAAGAACATTATAACATGATGAATAAAAATATATATACAGAGGCAGTAAGGTACCGAACAGACTGTCAAATTACAGCAGGAAGGTTGGGGAGTATTGGGGAGGTAAGGAAATAGATCAACAAAAGGACTTGTAAGTATGCATATAAGCATACCAACAGACATAAGACCCTGGGGGAAGGGTTGGGTGAAGGCACGGGACAGGGGTAGGGGTAGAGGAGGCTGGGGGAAGGTCAATAAGGGGGAAGGAATTATATGTACTAATATATGTAATACTTTAAACAATAAAAACTATTTAAAAAATAAAAATAAAGAACCAACTATATTCAAGCTGATTTTATGCAGGGAAGCTTGGATTCCTACTAGTATTTTTAATTCTTCACAAATTTTTGCTTTTTTATTTTGTCCCCCTGGGGATTTAGGGATATCTTTTTGTTTAAAATTTATCTGCTCCTTATCCTCTTTCAGTGGACTTATTTTTAGAAGAACTTATATTTACTGTTGGGAGCAGAGCAAAAAGATGTGTCAGGATAGGGGGCATTGGGGGAAAGGGGAAAGGATCCTAAAGAGAGTGAGAAATAAAGGAGTTGGCAGCTGGAGGCAAAAGGAATAGGGGTGGGGTGTAGGAAATGAGAAGATTTCAGTGGAACTAAAAGGTCTTAAGTTTTTTTCACATTTTTCATTAGCTTTGCGCGCGCGCGCACACACACACACACACACACACACACACACACACACACCACAACAACCTTTAGTGAACCTTTTTAGAAGTTAGAATTTTTGTTAAATGTTTCTTCCCACTAATAAAAGGAAAAGCATTGAATATTAGAAACTGTTTTTGCTCTTTTGCTCTAAACCAGCGGTTCTCAACCTGTGGGTGGAGACCCCTTTGGGGGTCGAACGACCCTTTCACAGGGGTGTCCTAAGACCATTGGAAAATGCAGATATTTACATCACGATGCATAACAGTAGCAAAATTTCATGGTTGGGGGTCACCACATGAGGAACTCTATGCAAGGGTCGCAGCCTTAGGAAGGTTGAGAACCAGTGCTCTAAACTATCTCTAAGGTGAATAATTTTCATCATATTAAAACTTCATGAAACTGGCCATTTACATTCAAAATGATCTTTAATGAAATCATATCATTTTGTAAGAAATACAGAATTTAGCTTACACTGCTGAAAGTAGTTGGCTGGGAGGGTTAATATGGTATGAGATGGTCCCATTAGAGTTGACAAATAAGTCACAGGTGTTGCTTTTATACCTCTTTTCTCAGGCCCCCACTCAGAAATCCAACTCTCTCTGACTTCAGGCCTGTCTGCCTCCAGCGGATGGAAATTTTGAAAATTTTACCTCCCAAATCAACCCTCACAAACACAAAAATTGGACAGAGAAAAAAATAGAATGTGTGAGTTTTCCAGATGATGATCCAAAATACAGGTTTTTTTAGAGGGGTGTTGGCCTGACAAGGTTTTATAATTGTCAGTGGTCAGGACCAGTTTTGAAATATAATGACTGGTATTTACATAAGTCATTTTTAGATTGGATTTAAATAAAGGGGTTTGTGAAGGTCCTACCCGCCCTTCCCCCCTCCCCCTACACACACACACACACCCTATTTTTAAATTACAGATGTACTGATGCTGGTGATAAGTAATATTTCAGCACACCTATGTAAGGTGAGGTTTTAGGGTGGGACTAGGGCAGAGTTGGCAAACTTATGGCCTTTAGCATTGCCACTACCCTAGCCTGTGGAATGTGTTGACAATTAATCATCATCATTTTTTAGCTCTATTTTTTATGCTTTATTCCAGATAAACACTATCAATAGATAATATTGGTTTTTGAGCATTTACTGTGTGCCAGACACTTTTTTCAGTACTTTGTAGAAATCAAGTCCTGCAATCCTCGCATCACTGCCCAAGGACTCCCAGCAGCCTGGCTACACAGCCCTGGGCTTCATCACTGTGCTTTCTGGCCTAGGGTCATAGTTAACACAGAGCTGTAACCAGCCCAGGGTGTTGAAATGCTGAAATACTTTGTAAGTACTGGTTTGGTTGGGCCTCTCCATGCCTTAGCCTGGCCCCTCCCCGGGGACCATCTTTCCTAACTCACTAACAATGAAGAGTTTATGCCCAGTGCATCACAGAGAAGAGTTTCCAGAAGCAAAGCAGGTTCTGTTCTAGTCAGTATTGGCCAGTGCCCAGGCCTCAGGAGTTGTTAAATGTGGAACTTTAAATATCATCTCTGGATGTGACCCTTTTCAATCTTGACTTTATGAATATTCACTATTAACATTATTCACATACCATGTTATCCTATCTAATAAAGAGGGAATATGCTAAGTGACCCTCACACTATCACAAAGATGGCAGCACCCACAGCCAATAAGTAGGAAATATGCTACTTGACTGCCCCACCCTCAAAGATGGCAGCTCCTAGTCCCCCTCAAACCTGCCAGAGTAGCAGGCATGCATGCGGCAAGGCCCGGCCTGCCCCCAGGCATGCCCAGCCTTGCCATGCACCTCCCTCCTGAGTCCCCCAGTCCACTCAGCCCCCCAGCCACCCAGGGCCAGCCTGAGGTGCAGGCAAGCCTTGGATGGTGGCTGCTCAGCCACCCAGGCCTGCCCAAGGCTCAGGTAACTAGGTCCAGCTGAGGCTTGTGCTGTTGGCAGTGGCAGCAGCAGAAGTGTGATGGGGCATTGCCTTCCTCTGATCCCTGGGTTGCCTCCTGCCCCTGAGGGATCCCGGACTGTGATGCACCAGGCCTCTAGTCTATAATAAAAGGGTAATATGCTAATTAGACTGGATATCATTCCAGATGTTCTTCCTGGTGAAGCCAGTACTGGAGGGAAGCCAGGGTGGCTGTGGGTGGCCTGTAGGAAGCCACCCTGGGTTCTAGGTGCCTGCGGGCGGCTGGAGGAGGGAAGCCCAGGTCCTGGTGCTGGATGGAATCTGGTGCCAGCAGCGGAGGGGGGGAGGGACAGGGGGTATGGGAGGGAAGGAAGGCCTACTGTTGCATGAATTTTTGTGCATCAGGTCTCTAGTTTTAAATAACTTTAATTCACACTTTGTACCATAATAAAACTGTATCAAAATATAAATATATATATATTTTTAAAAAGTAAACACCTGACAACATTGCTCTTTTCTTATCCAACTCATGTTTTTCTAAACCCCTTTCTATCACTAGCCAAAGCTAATTTTCCATTGATAATATCATGCTAAGGTTGCTTTCTTAATCACTTTCCAAGAATACTAAACTTGCATATTTTTCTATCTTCTTCTTTTTATCTGATTCCAAATTTCTCAGTAGAATGAAATTTCACTTTTATACCTCTAGTTTCTGGTTCACACTTTCCTGTTTGGATCCATTTCCCAGTCCATCCCTGAGCTGTGTCTTATTATCAGAAGCTGCTGGGTATCTTTGAGATACTCCAGAACCAGAGACCTTGCCCAGAGCAGGCAGTCAGCGAAGGCTGGTCCCACCACAGCCCAGGGAAGGTGAGGCTTGTCCAGGGAGTGGGTGCTGGAGCCCCCCCTGCTCTTGTCTGTCTACACAAACACCCAACTCCCCTATAACTCCAAAACTCTGTTTTATTCCAGGACTTGGATTTTCTGGCTCTTGTATTTGAACAACCACTGGCCATTTCTCTTAGGACTCTGGCTGCTGATCCATTCTCTGTCTCAATTCCTCCATCCCTCTTTCTGCTGCAGACGCCTCCTCCTGATGGCTCCCTCCCACCACTGACCCAACCAGGTCTGAGCTCCATTTTTTTGCCAAGCCCCATGGGGCGGACCTGGCATTTTCTGAGCTAGTTTCTTCTGAGATGTAAATTAAACACTGTAAAGTTTCCACTGAGTTCAGACTCCTTAACTGAAGCTGGGCCAACAGTGTGGTGAATTGAATATGAAAAAGACATTCAGGCACTTGTAGAAAGAGAACCATTTAACAGTAGTTAGGGAAACGACAAAACGTGTATTAAAGTGTCTTGTCTATTCACACTGTAAGAGTGAAGAGAAATGATCTCAAATTGTAGCTCTTGAATAATGTGAGAGGGAACAGAAACTCAGAGAGGAGAAACTATAGAGTAAGAAACTGTGAACTTTTCTCCTCCGGAGGTTATAGAGGATCTGCAATAGTTTTAGATAAAGCTGTGTAGAAGAAGAGCTCTGACCTTCTGCCTGCCTTCCAGAAGGAAAGCAGCTGGAAAATGGTTCTGCATCAGAAATCAGGATTAGCATCACTCAGTAGACGTAACAATGTAAAAAGCAAATCCTGTATCTAAGATAACCGTTGCTTGCCTCCAGAGTGTGAATGTATTCAATTTCAGAGGTTTAGAAAATGGAGTAAATGTGTTACTTTCTATTTTGAAGCTTTGGACATACTTATAATACACATTGTCGTAGGCAAAGGAAAAAAATAAATTTGCCTCTAGGACATCCAACATACACACCTTTTAGAAATCCTGTCTTCTTTCCATTTATGAATGCATTTGAACATTTATTCATTCCACCGATTAATCAGCATCTGATTTGTTGCTGTGAGCCGGCAATCTGCTTAGCTCTGGGGACAGACAGATCAGCGCTGGGCCTGCTCTTGGTAATTTAAGGCCCCAGGAACATGGCTTCCTGAAAAATATTATAAAGCTGTAGCCTTCCTATTGTAAGTCCGAGGTATTATTTAAAACTTTCTGTTTTCATTGTCTGAGGTGATTTGTATCTTTTGTGTCCACTAAGTTTATGCATAGTCTTTACTTCACTGTTGCCTTACACCTACCATTTTTGGAAGAAAACAAGAGAGCTAAGTTTTATCTCTCTATTCTGTATACTTGGAAACCACACCACTGTCTTGTGAGGGGTTCCTTAAGAAGGGAACTGGCTGGTCTGGCTGGCATGGCTTAGTGGTTGAGGTTCGACCTTTGAACCAGGAGAGACTGGTTTCATTCCCAGTCAGGACACATGCCAGGATTGTGAGCTCGATTGGCTGTGCAGGAGACAGCCAATCAATGATTCTCTCTCATCACTGATGTTTCTATCTCTCTCTCTCCCTTCCTCATTGAAATCAACAAAGATATGTTTTTTTTGTGTGTGTTTTTAAATGTGTTACTTAAAAAAAAGAAAGAGAAAGAAAGAAAGAAAGAAAGAAAGAAAGAAAGAAAGAAAGAAAGAAAGAAAGAAAGAAAGAAAGGAACTGGCTGGGAAAAATGGAGTATTTGTTAGTAGTAAACCCTTTGGCTTAGGTGCCTTTCTTTTTAAAAAAAAAGTGTGTATGTGTGAGTAACATAACATGACACATCTATAGTGTGTGCATTGTAAAACCTAATGACTAATTCCTAACATGTGCTTTTCCCAGATAATTTCATGATACAGAACACTTCTAATCCATGGAACCTTTCTTCATTTACATGCTATTGAAGTAGTATATTTTTTCTCTTCTCTCTTTTATTTACTTATTTTTTTAAAGCTTCATTGAGAGGTCATTTACATACATTAAAAACCACCCTTTTAAAGTGTACAGTTCAGTGGATTTTAGTGTGCTCTCAGAGTTATGCAACCACAGCCACAATCTAATTGTAGAACGTTTACTTAAGTGACTCTAAAAAGAAATCTTATATTCATTAGCAGTCACTCGCCATTACCCCGTTCCCCAGGCCTTGGCGAGCAGTCTCTATTTTCTGTCTCTATATATCAGAAAACAGGTGGTTTTCAGCTAGATGTAATCATGTATGACCATATTTGCCATTTAAATTGCATTCTCTTTTCTTCCTGTATCTCTGTGCTTTCATCTGAAGTCCTCTCATCTGTTAGAAGACCCTCCATTAGCATTTTCTTGTAATGGCCTTCTGGTGATAAACTCTTAGTTTCTGTTTGTAAGTCTTCAGCTTTACTGAGATGAAGCTCCCTGGAAAATGGGTTGGAGTCAGCAGCACTGGCTGACTTCCAGTTCCTCTGTATTTCTAGGGTGCCTTCTGCAGGGTCCCCTTGCCATGCACCGGGTGGGTTACCAGGGTACCCTGGATTTCAAGTGTTTTAACCTTCCTCTTCCCTGGACCAAGTCAACACTCAGATCAACCTCTCACTGATTCCGAGGGCACAAAGGGTTACAAATGCTGTGCTAACCTTTTTTTTTCCTGCCCTGGTACTTCTCTACTATTAATCATCTGATGTTATGAGGCATACGCTGTTTAATCTGGTTTTCTATGCATGGAAAACGGGAAGGAGGGAGGAAGGGAGGGAAGGAGAGAGGGAGGCAGGGAGGGAAGGAGAGAGAGAAAGAGAGAGAGAGAGAGAGAGAGAGAGAGAGAGAGAGAGAGAGAGAGAGAGAGAGAATTGATTGGAACCATCAAGTGCCCCATTAAAGGGTGAGAAAGTCTCTCTCATTTTTTCATGCCAGGACATTCCTATTTTCTCCAGGATTAGTTAGCATTACAAGGGTATTAGTTCTCAATCTTCTACCTTAGAGTTACAACAAGTAGAGCCTAGGAGCCTAAGCTCCAGACTTGCACCTTTAAAGGAAAGAAACAAACCCCAGGTTTCCTTGAAAATCCTGGGAAAAGAAATCGTTAGAAAAATGTCTTTTAATAACCTTTCCATATTTTTCTTAATTTCCACCATAGACTCTGCTTCACAAGAAGACATAAAAGTTTTTAAAGCAGAGTGAGGAAAAAGGATTAACATTAGCAATAAAATAGCCAAATAACTTTGCTAATAATTTCTTTCACAACCATGGGGAAATATGAGCATTTTCCTATGAAGTGATTGTTAAAAAACTTATGTAATGTTAAAGCTTAAAATTTTGGAAAGAAAAATTATTAAATTTTCTTTGAGAAGCCATTTGATCCTGCAGTCAAATTAGACACAACAGAGCAGCTGGTGACTTGTGAGTGATGGAGGCGTTCTCTGGAGCCAGGAATGGGGAAGGTTTATAATGTTGGTGCCATAATTGCAGGGAGGCAACAGTAAGCAATATAGACTATGGTTGTCCAGAGTAAAATTCAGGGTAGACTGATAGCCACAATTCTCATTATAAATGACTAATCAATCAAGAACTAGAAAGTAGGTATCTCATAGTTGTTTGACAACATCTTTTCTATTTTTTAATAATGGAGATAAATAGGAGTAGCAAAAATTATAGAGAGCAAAGAAAGAAAGGTCATTAGCATTTATCATAGCTACTTTTACTGAGCACACTTACATGTCTTAGTTACTCTTCAAAGCTCTTGACTTCACTTATTTAATATCCTCACTTGTTTTCTGAGATACTTTCACAGTTGAGGGAACTGGAGCCCAGTCTAGTGGTGACTTGGCAGAGAAAAGCTCTGTCCTCTATGAACATCTGGACTATAAACCATTTGAAGCAAAATAGGGCCATCAGTCCAGGAACAAATGAGTAGCTGGGGTGTCAAAATTCTGCCACTTCTAAGGAACACAGATGAAATAAAATCTTCCTTTCTTCATCAACGAGCAATTTTCAATTTTGGAGACGATTAAAAACTCAGGATTAGATTTAGTGATGATGAATTATAGCTAAAACTGTATTAGTCATCAGGGCACTTATTTGTGCCTACATGATTGACTGTCTTTATAAATGGCTCCTTTAGCATCTTAAATTGATTTTTTTATACTTTCTAGTCATCTAAGTAGTCATATAAATACTCTGATGTGGCAATAATCCTTACATGATGATTTTCATTTATCTTATCATATATTTGCAGAATAGAAAACTATGATAACACCTCTTCATAACTGTTCTCTGAATTTTGGGCCAAGAATGAAGGAAAAAAATTGAACATGTATATAAATACAAATAGGTCAGCAATGATGTATTACAGGATACTCTTTCTTAGGAGGTAGGTAGAATGCTCATTCTATTTAAAAAGATTATCAGGTAGATAAAATGCTGTCCTAATCCCTCACACTGGATAATAGGGAAAGAATGCAACCATTGAACACATGGGAAATGAAAAAGACAGAGTAGGTGAAACAGACTGTGAAGCAAGAGTCTGCTTCTACTTTTGTCTTCTGTACGAATGGAAAGGCCACAGTATTCAGCACTTATCCAAGATGTGCAAAGAAGACTTAAAATTATTTATAAACAACAACACCACCACCACAGAAAACCCTGGCTGTCTCATTCACAGAAACAGGGCCAAAAATAAAATCCAAAAGACAGCTTTCATTTTGTTGCTAAGTCACAGTAGGGCCTGAAAAGTTACACATGTATCCCTCACATATGGAAAATCAGGCCAAGAAATAAGAATTAGAAGCACAGTGAGAAAAGATGAGCAATAGTCATTTCTAAAGTGTCATTATTTATTTCCAGATATAATCTTTACTTGGCAAAGAATAACTTCTTTAGAACATAGGATGCCAGTGATGTCACTGGCTGATGGCAGGTATTTCATTAGGTCTCTTTTGCCCTGAGCCCACCAATGTTGGCTGTCTGTAGAACATTGTGTGCAACAAGTACTCAAACTAGCTTGGAAGGACTATTCTCAGGAGCAGGTTTTATCTCATGGATGTGCAACCTGCACGGTCACAAAAGGCCCTGCTCTTAGAAGGCCTCCAATCCTAATTTAATTCTCTACAGTCACTGTCTTGAAGTTCTTCACAATTTTTTAAAAAAATATATTTTATTGACTTTTTATAGAGAGGAAGGGAGAGGGATAGAAAGTCAGAAACATCGATGAGAGAGAGACATCGATCAGCCGCCTCCTGTGCCCCCTACTGGAGTTGTGCCCGCAAGCAAGATAGATGCCCCCGACCGGAACCGAACCTGGGACCTTTCAGTCCACAGGACAATGCTCTACCCACTGCACCAAACCGGTCTTGGCAGTTCTTCCCAATTTTTGAACCAGGGGCCTCTTCATTTTACAGTTTTCATTTTACATTGGGCCCTCCAAATTGTGTAGCTGGGCCTTCTAAAGGGAGGGAGAAGTGGACCTCAGGACCATCTGCAAGGCTGATGATTTCCTTAACAAAATAATTCTTATAATCTTTTTTTAAAATTTAATAAATCTTTATTATTTAGATTATTACAATTGTTCCTCTCCCCCCCCCATATCTCTCCTCCACCCCACCCTCTGTCCTTACCTCTCCCCCACTGTCCTCATCCATAGGTGTATGATTTTTGTCCAGTCTCTCCCTGCAACCCCCCTCACTTCTTTCTCCCTAAGAATTATCAGTCCACTCCCTTTCTATGTCCCTGATTCTATTATATTCACCAGTTTATTCTGTTCATCAGATTTTCAATTCACTTGACTTTCATATTCTCTTGTGGTGTGGTCCTCTTTAGATTCCATTTATTTGGGGTTCTGTGTGCTTCCTGGACTTGTAAGTCTATGTCTTTCACCAGGTAGGGCAAGTTTTCAATCATTATTTCTTTAAATAGGTTTTCAGTATCTTGTTCTCTCTCTTCTTCTGGCACCCCCACAATTCTGATGTTGGTAAGCTTGAAGTTGTTCCAGAGGCTCCTTACATTATCTTCACATTTTTGGATTCTTTTTTCTCCTTGCTTTTCCAGTTGAGTGTTTTCTGATTCTTTATATTTCAAATTTTTGACTTGATTGTTGCCTTCCTCTAGTCTGCTGTTAGGTCTCTGTATAATATTTTTTATTTCAGTCAGTGTATGTTTAATTTCTAGTTGGTCCTTTTTCATCTTCCCTTGGGTATCACTAAATTTATTCATCTTTTCTAGGAAATTCTTGAAAAACCTTATAACCGTAATTTTGAACTCTATATCCAGTCATATGTTTTCCTCCATTTCTTTTATTTGTGATCTTTTCTTTGTCTCTGCATTTTCACTATGCCGGGAGAACTTCTGTGTTAGATTTAGCCTTATGATACAAGACTTGCAAAACTGCAAAACCCTCTCTGTTGAGCTTGAGAGGGGTGGAGTCTCAGGGTTTGCCTTGCCTTCCAGATGGGCCCACCCTAAGCAGCCCCTGGGTCTCACATGTCTCTGGGTAATAGCTGGAGAGGTCCCTGTACACAAGCGCAGTGCCTCTAGACCACTGCCTTTCCGGCTCCCCTGAGCTCTGGGACCGTATGAGTCTGGGTCACCAGGGTCTCGCCTGAAACTGGGGTTTAGTGGAATTAGAAGTGGTGCAGTCTGTAGGCTCTGAGTCCCACCCACAAACCAGCGGCACAATCAGTAGTCCATCCTCTGTGCACAGAGGTATGTGCACCTGCAGAATTCTGTCCTTTCGCGGCTCCCTAAATTTCCGGGCACTTCTCCCTTTTCACAGTCCAAACTCCCCCCATATGAGTTTCGGCCGGACCTGGGGTTCAGTGCCATAGGATAAGGAGTTCAGTGCAGTTGGTAGTCTACCATCTCCCTCCTGCCAGAGAAAGCCAGCTAGGTAATCCGGTACCCACTCTCTCCGCATCTCCGTACCTCAGCTTTTTGCAGCTCCTCTGGGTCTCGGTGAGCCCTTCTCTTTCCTTCTAGTTGTAGAATTTCCACTCAGCCAGCTTCTCTATGGTTCTGGATGATGTCCGTTCTGTCTTTTGGTTATAGCTTTGAAATAATTGTGTGAGGCAGGAGTTTAGGTGTTCACCTATGCCGCCATCTTGGGTTCTCCTCCATAGTTGTAGTAGTAGTAGTAATACTGATGGCTAATAAAAATGCAATAATTAAAAAGGTAAAATCAAGTGAGGAAAAAAGAAAAACTTAGTTTCTTAAGATGAAAAATAAAAGTAAAAATAAAAATGTGCAGTAGTGAAGGTCATTCACTTCCTCTACTGTTCTGTTTGGTTTTCCTGTTTCCTAGTCAGGACAGTATTGCAGTTCCCTACATTTCACTGCTCCTCAGTATTGTAAGCCAGTCCTGATTTTTAAGCAGGCCCTGGGTCTTAATTTCTTGTATTTCTTTATGTGTGTTTACACAAGAGTCAATTTATGATTCAACCCCTGGTTGGCAGTATTTCTGGATTGACCTCCAGGTCTATAGGTTTTCTCTATCCAGTGCTTAGATCCTGCTTTCCCTGTGGCATTAAATACCAGTTTGTGGGAGTGGGTTGCCCCAGAACTGGTTCTCTGATGATTATTCACTGCTCTGATCCCCAGGTTCCAGAAAAACTTTTTTTCTGCAATCTCTTAGGGTGTCCCCAATTGAGTGATCCCATATATTGGGCTTAGTAATCAGAAGCAAGGATTTAAAGGAAAAAAAAGAGAGAGCCAGCATGAGTGTGTGAACTCCAGGGCTGTGTGCAAGTCTGTGCAGTCTTTTTTTTTTTTTTTTTTTAACCTCCCTTGGGTCTAAACAGCCAGTACCCTTTTAAAAATTTTAGGCTGTCCGTTTGCATCAGATCAAAATGGGTTGCTTTTAAGAGTTCCTTTCTGTTAACAGCTCTGAGGACCCCCTTCCACATTCACGGGTCATGTCAGCCCCAATAGTCACAGAATTTTCTAGGTGCAGACTTCCTCAGGTCCTCTAGCTCCTGCAGTGCGTGCATTACTCTCTCCTGCCCAGAGCAGAGGCCTCACCTCATCCCAGGTGAAATCTGACCTTTCCATGGTGGAGTGTAGAGCTCCATTGAATCTGTGTGTTTACACCAATTGGGGACAGGTGCTCTGGGGTTCGCATCTGTTCAGTGGGTGCCACAGTTGTAGATTTCCAGGCTTCCGATAACATTCACTTTCCCCTTCAAGATGGTGCTGTCTCCATGTCCGAGCCATTCACTCTGGGACGGAACACAGCAGCAGTGGGGGCTGCCTGGTCAGGGGAGTCCCCCACTGTTTCCTGGAGTATAGCTGTTTCTTGACTCATCAGTGACCCTCAGCTGTTCTTTCTATCTGCTCCAGGACAAGGCTCAGGACACATCCACCACCATTTTTTCTCCCTCTCATAGTAGGTTCTTTAGATGCTAACATCTGGCTCTAAAATAATGAGTGGAGGATTCAGAAAAGGATCTAGCTGTTCATGATTCCTTCCAACAGAAGAGGGACAATAGAAGGTGTAAGAGGTGGGGGCAAGGCTTATTCATTGGGGTCATCTCTGCTGCATTTTCAGTAATGACTAAGTTGATATTAACCCGATTTATAAACAAAGAAAAGGTACATCCACAGGAGATTTTAAAAATCATCTGTTCAGTTCCTCCTGACAATACTCTGTGTAGATCCACAGGCAGTCACTACTGTTGCATAACCTCACTTTTGTGGATGGCCTAAAATTGGGGATAGAGGTTTAGCTTTACAAGCAAGGGCGAGAATTGGAAATGGCTTCCATAATACACCATTGGATTGGGCCAAACATTCTGTGATGTTTTTAGGATAAAAGAGAAATGAGGTAATGGTTTTGCAAATTAAGTAAAGTAGTATCTGACTTTTATTTTTTTCTCTTAAACTTATAAAAATTTTTATTAACTGCTAAAGGTAAATTCAGTTTTCTTATAGCAATGAGTACTACAAAGTTGATAATACATTCTATTGCTTGTGTTTACTCATTTCTCTTAAAATCAATCAAAGACCCCAATGGTAGGTAACTTTAATGCCCACAAACACCCTAATCTTTCTTATTTTTACCCCTTCACTCCAGTATATAAACACTGGAACATTACCCAATACAGAAAAACATTGCAAAAATAATTACAGTACTATCCTATAGTTAGTGATAACACAAAGTAGAAATAAATATTGGGACTCTCTTTTTGGCACTTGTTATCCTCAGAGAATTTCTCAGCTTCACTGTGAATTCTTCCCAACTCTATCAGGAAAAGACACCTGGAATACTCTGGTCATGTTAAGCAACCCTGTATCCCTAACAGTGTCTAAACCCTTCTTGAGTACTATTTCACATGTGGACATTAGCCTTTACTTGTTTACCATACACAAACATGATTTATGACCATTGGGTAATTTTTGGAGACTTTCATATATTTCAGAACCTTCTACAATCTATGGGCCATATTTCATTGAAATGTGTGTCCAGCAACTTACAAAATGAAGAATGAACTATACTCTGGAGATTTACCTACATTTTATACTCACCATCCTATAGTGGAGATTATAAAATTAGGAAAATTGTTGGAAATATATTATTTAACTTGGCCAAAGTTATAAAAGATACTTCCAGCCTGGCCAGCATGGCTCAGTGTTTGAACATCAACCTATGAACCTGGAGGTCATAGTTTGATTCCTGGTCAGGGCACATGTCCGAGTTGTGGGCTCTATCCCCAGTAGGGGGCATGAAAGAGGCAGCCAATCAATGATTCTCTTTCATCATTGAAGTTTCTATACTAACAAAAGAGTAATATGCTAATTAGACCAGGTAGGCCGGACATCTTCCAGATACCTGACTTCAGGAAAAAGGCATGGTGGTGAGAGCTGAGTCAGAGGCAGTTAGGGGTGATCAGGTTGGCAGGGGAATAAGCAGTTAAGGGCCATCAGGCCAGCAGGAGAGCAAGCAGTTAGGGGGCTATCAGGCTGGCAGAGGAGGGTAGTTGGGGGCAATTAGGCTGGCAGGGGAGTGGTTATTTGGTGATCAGGCTGGCAAAGAAGTGGTTAAGGGGTGATCAGGCAGGCAGGCAGAGGCAGTTAGAGGCAATCAGTCAGGCCGGCAGGCAAACCAATGGTCCCAGATTGTGAAAGAGATGTCTGACTGCTAGTTTAACTGGCAGTTGGACATCCCCTGAGGGATTCTAGATTGGAGAGGATACAGACTGGGCTTAGGGGCACCCCTCTGTTCACAAATTTTGTGCACCAGGCCTCTAGTAAAAATCTATTAGAAGATACTTTCACTGTAAAACAGTATTAGACAATGTAATCCTTTCAATTTCTTCAGAGGTAACCTAGGTAGTGCCTGTGCCATTGTTAACAACTTGTGATGCATGGGACAGGTAGACCAATCCATCTCTAACATAAAGGAGGTGATGTCTAGATCTCCAAGGTGAGACCCAAATGGACATTGGGAGAATTGTCCCTGGATTAGGTTCACTAATTTAGGATTATATCCTCAAAGCATTCTACAAAGGCTACCCATTCTTCTGCCCTTATTCTTTATGTGTATTGCAATTGTAAAGTGTGGAATCCCACAATTTCAAGTGCTACCTGCAGCCATTGCCATTTGATTAAAGAAGCAACAAACTTAGATTCTGTTCTATCTCCAAACTCTCATTTTGAAATAACAGAATCATCTAGAGATTATAGATCTTTAGTCATATACATCTGAAGCAAGATTGCTTTTGTGGCCAATTTCAGACTGGTCAGAGGATGGCTAAAAAGGAGGCTTCCAGAACTGTAATACCATCCCTATTAGTAATGTAATTGCAAACTCAGGTTGTCTGTGATTGACATCACACTTCCTTCTTCACTCAGAACCTCATCTTGCCTGCATGAATTCTTGCCATGAAAAGATGTTGAAAGATGTTTAAAATAATAGTAATTTGAAAAGCACATTTTTATATTCTTACATTTTTTCAGAGTAGAAAACTAGAAATACTAATTTCTGGGGATGAAGACAATCGTCAGAAAACTTCTTACCAAGTTAATGAAAAGCATTTAAATATCAAATTCAAGATACCCTCTTTGATAGTAGATGTCCATTGCCTAATTTAGAAATCTTATTTTTTTTTATTGTTGACACTAAAAGGGGGACAAATGTCCTCTTTTTTTCCCAGAAATCTTTTTTAAATTTAATAAATATTTATTGTTCAGATTATTGCAATTGTTCTCCTTTTTCCCCCATAGTTCCCCTCTACCCAGTTCCCACCCCACCCTCTGCCCTTACCCACCCCTCCACCTACACTGTCCTCATTCATAGGTGTACGATTTTTGTCCAGTCTCTTCCTGCACCTCCATACTCCTTTCCCCCTGAAAATTGTAAGTTCACTCCTTTCTATGTCCCTGATTCTATTATATTCATCAGTTTATTCTGTTCATCATATTTGTTTGTTCACTTGATTTTTAGATTCATTTGTTGATAGATATGTATTTGTTGTTCATAATTTTTATCTTTACCTTTTTCTTCTTCTTCCTCTTCTTAAAAAATACCTTTAGCATTTCCTATAATACTGATTTGGTGGTGATGAACTTCATTAGCTTTTTCTTATCTGTGAAGCTCTTTATCTGACCTTCAATTCTGAATGCTAGCTTTGCTGGGTAGAGTAATCTTGTTTATAGATTCTTGCTATTCATCACTTTGAATATTTCTTGCCACTACCATCTGGCCTCCATAGTTTCTGGTGAGAAATCCACTGACATTCTTATGGGTACTCCCTTGTAGATAACTGTTTTTCTCTTGCTGCTTTTAATATTCTCTCTTTGTCTTTTTCTCTTGGCTGAAATGAAATATTGAAATATTATGATGTGTCTTGGTGTGGTCCTCTTTGAATTCCTTTTGTTTGAAGTTCTCTGCACTTCCAGGACTTGTAAGTCTATTTCGTTTACCATGTGGGGGAAGTTTTCTGTCATTATTTCATCAAATAGGTTTTCAGTATCTTGCTCTCTCTCTTCTTCTGGCACGTCCATAATGTTTAAGGTTGTCCCAGAGATACCTTACACTATCTTCACATTTTTGGATTCTTTTTTATTTTTTCTTTTCCAGTTAAGTGGTTTTTGCTTCTTTGTATTTCAAATCTTTGACTTGATTCTTGTGATCTTGTAGTCTGCTGTTAGATTTCTGTATAATATTTTTTATTTCAGTCAGTGTACACTTAATTTCTAGTTGGTCCTTTTTCATATCCTTGAGGGTCTCACTAAATTTACCAGCCTTTTCTAGAAAATTTTTGAAAAACCTTATAACCATGGTTTTGAACTCTATATCCAATCATTTGCTTTCCTCCATTTCTTTCATTTGTGATCTGTTTCTTTGTCTCCACATTTTGGCTGCTTCCCTGAGTTGATAGAGTGTGCTATCAACTTCTCCAGCTTAATAGGTTCCTACCTTTGTCCCTAAAATACAAATTTAAATAGCTATACTGTAGTTTATCTGGAAATTCTACCAAGAGTTAAATTTTACCCAAAATGCTTCTAGAGTATGTTTCACATCAGTATGTATTGAACATTAAGCTGGAGAAGTAACATAGAACTCAATCACAGCAGGAAAAAAAACAGAAAGTGTGTGTGTATGTGTCCTATAGGGCCCAGTGGCTGAGTGTCCCCAATTACCTGAAGTGGACACGCTTGGTGCACCCCTTTGTGGACTATGTGTACAGTCTTGTTGTAGTTAAGCCTTAATTATTTGGGAGGAATTGACCTTCAGGCCAATTGGCTGTGAGGATCAGCTGTGTCTATGCAGGTAGAACGTCTGTGCTGGAGACACCCTTATGGGAGAAGACTTGCAAAAGCCTCTGTGCTCAATTTGAATGGGAAAGATTCTCAGGGCAGAGCAGACAGCATTGGTTTCCCTTCAGCCCTGCCCTAATAGGCCCCTGTGTCTCAGTGTCCTGTTGTAATCACTGCAAGTACATCAGAGATAAAACTGCCCTCAAGTTCCGCCCATTGCCAGACAGTCCAGTTTCTCTCCATATAATTCTGGGTCCCCAGAGTCTTACCCAGAACTGGAGTTCAGTGCACTCGGGAGCTTTTGTCTCCCTCCCACTTGAGAAAGCCAGCAATGAACTCAGTTGCCTGTCCTCTCTGTGTGCACATCTCAGTACCTCTGCCTCCTGTAGCTCCTCTGAGCCTCATTGTGCTTTTCTCCTTTTTTATGGTTGTAGAATTTCACTGAGCCAGCCTTCCTGTGGTTCTAGATAATGTCCATTTTGTCTTTTAATTTTGGTTTTTAAATTATTGTGTGATGCAGCAGTTTAGGTGTTTACCTATGCCACCATCTTAGTTTCTCCTCCCAGAAATCTTTATTTTTTAAATTTTCAGATATAATTATAACAATTTCAAATATCAGCATGAATTTTTTTTCTTATACTGATTGACCTATATACATGCTCATGTTTACCCTTCAGAGTAATTAAGAAATTTACTGTGGTCCAGAAGTCTTTCTGAGAGAAAAAACAAATAAACACCTGTCAATGTTCATTATTTTAAAAATAGAATAAAAAATAAAGAGCAGCAAATTGACTGTGACAAGCTAGAAAAGTAATGACAACATAGTCAGCCTTCACTGTTCTTTGGTTCTTCCTTAATATTTTCCTGCTGACATCCAAGCAGTTAGATCAAGGAATGCTTAAGTTTCTAAAGGGCAAGCCAGGATGTTCAATACATACTGATGTGAAACATACTCTAGAAGCATTTTGGGTAAAATTTACCTCTTAGTAGAATTTTCAGATAAAATACAGTATAGCTATTTAAATTTGTATTTTAGGAAAAATACAATATGGCCGTTTACATTTGTATTTCAGATAAAAAAAAAAATTCACTGTATGTCCCATGCAACATTGCTGATTATACTACAAATTATTTGTTATTTTCTGAAAATCCAAATTAACTGGGTATCCTGTATTTTTATTCATTTAATTTCTCTATCCTGTTTCTTGCTCTTGCAATGAATAATACAACTCAGTGAAATCATATTTCATAACCCATTAGGGGCTTTGTAAAATAAATGTGATAAATACCTAAGTTAAAAGAACATTGAACAAACTAACAGGGTTTCTTTCTTATCATTCAGTTAAGTTGTAGATAATAAATGTTATTGAGTTGTTGTATGGATAAAAATCAAGTAATTAAGTGATAAAATATATATTTGCATGTGGAGAAATATCGAATACCTCATCACTTCAGTAAAGATTGTAATGATTCTGAACTGCATATAGTCAGAAAAATATTTCCAGAGATGAAATAATGGCTTCTCTGAGAAAGGTTGACAGGAACTATATTTTAATTTCCTTTGGAAAATTCCCCATGCATTTGGCTCTGACACTATCCTATGTGTGTTTGCACGCATGTGTGTGCGTGCACACACACACACACACACACACACACACACACACACACTTTCTGTTTTTTTTCCCTGCTTTGATTGAGTTCTATGTTACTTTTATGTGAAATGAGAAATTGGAAGGTAACATCTAGGCATGAAGATTTGGTGTTTATGTGGACTATGTCATTATCATTTCTAACCAGTTGAGTGGTTTCCATGATTCTCAGAGGTGTTCACCCCATAAAAGCTGATGGATGGGCTGACAGAGCCTTCCAGGTTTCAGTTGGTATAATATGAGCTCAGCGCCTGGAAACAATAAAACAGCAATTTTCTAAGAGATTTGCCTGTAGGAAAAGCCAGAAACATAAAAGCCTTTTTTCCTTTCCCACCCTAAGCCTCTTCTTTTCTCTCGGTCCCAGGGAGGTTTGGGAGGACTGTATCCTGTCAGGTTAATTGAGGGTGACAGCCGATGTACTCTCAGCAGCAGCGGCTGTATTGGCTCAAAGAGAAGGACCACTGGAGCAGGAATCAGAAGAGCGGGGCTCAAGTCTGGCCTCAGTGGAGGCTTCCTGTCAGGAAAGCAGAAGCCAAGGCTGCAGGGGTTCGTAAGTGTCAGGTCTCTACTCATGAAAACTTGATTGGAGGCACCTAGTCATGATTTGGCAAGCAATGGTTCTGGCCCCTTCCCAGTCCACGAGACTGTGTAAAATTCATCTTGGGCATCACACACACACACACACACACACACACACACACACACACACACACACATAATGCATTCTCAGAGGGCTGTGCCTTCAAACAGGGTCTTTTAATGTTACAAGAAAAGAAGGCATGTGTGTCCTGGACTCAATGCCCTGAAGAGACATTCAGCAGAAGGAGGTCTGGACAAAAGTGATAGATGGTGCTATCCATGAGGTCTTTGTCTTACAAATCAGTTTTCTAATAGTAATCAATTAACCTCCACCCTGAAGAAGCCCATATTCTAGATCCCTCATCCCAATCCACAGTCAGTTGAATAGTTTCTGATCTAAAATGGATTGAATTATGACCACGGCTGTTTCTTATATGGTATTTAACAATCATGAATATTTTTACTTCCTGGTTCACTCAGCAACCCAAAACTATTCTGAATGTCAAAGAACTATAAACTTAAAATAAGGTCTCTGGATGGCCTACAAAATGTTGGAAAATTCTCGTTTAATGGACTTTTTGGCTCTCACTTGAAAACAACCTATATTTTCAGGGTTTAAAATCCTAATGTGAGGTTAAGATACATGATGTTGTGTTATGATAGAGAAGCTGGCTGTACCTTACTGCCCGACAGGGAATGGGGGCATCATAAAGAGAGAAAAGGTTATAGTCCAGGAAGATTGAGCTTCCTTGACCTCAGGACAAAGGTAGGAACCTATTAAGCTGGAGAAGGGGGAGAGGATAGAGGGAGAGGTGCAGCCAGACCTTGAGGAGAGAGTTGGGCTCTTCTGAGACAAAGGATCAGATGACTGAAACCAGGCCTTTTCAAACCACAGGTTTTCCCTGGTGAACACTCACATTCTTCAAGCTCGTAGGGTGCCTTGGGCGGTCACAGGACAGTGACTGGTCCGCATGGATGCCAGGAGCGTGAACTCACAGTGCTGTAACCTTGGAAGTCCCAGCAGGTCCTGTGGCCAAGTCACAAAATGACAGAAGCAGCAGGTACCACAGGCAGCAGGACTGTGACTGGAACACACACCACCTTATAATGCAGGGATGGGCCAAAGATGAAGACAATATTTTGTGATTCAAACTGCAACACTATCCAGTTTCCATGCTGATCCTGGACCCACACCTCTGGCCTTGGCTCAGTCGTTGTCCTCAAAGGAATAAAGTGTTGAAAGTTGTCACCTTTTCGTTGTGCAGAGTGATAATGGGAAGCCCTGCTGGAACCATCTTTTTCAGCCAGAGCTAGAGGTCAGAGGACAGGCTGGGCACAGGATGGATGTTAAAAGCAGAATGGACGTCAGAGGCTCTGGCTTGGGGTCAGGACCTATGAGAGGCATGTGAGTGAACACTGGTCACGGATCATGAGGTCTTTCCAGACAGAGCGAACCTCAGATGGTACTCGCTCTGCCTCCTGTCTCCTGTCTAACCTTCACCTCCATGCCGCTGCTGTCAGCCTGCCTTTCAGACTGATCAGTCCCATTAAATGAGTCAGATGGTGCTTTTCTGTTTAAAAAATGAGTGGGCATTTCCATAAGATGCATCTCCTTTTACTAACATCACTAATTTCTCTGCTTTCTTGCATCCAATCAATCATTCTATTTCATTTGTGGATTT
>PVJN01014364.1:18016-37960 GCA_004026805.1 Lasiurus borealis | reverse complement strand
ATTGCCACTCCCGTCTGGCCTGCATTGTTTCTGTTGAGAAATCAGCTGACAGTCGTATGGGTGCTCCCTTGTAGGTAATAAACTGTTTTTCTCTTGCTGCTTTTAATATTCTCTCTTTGTCTTTTGCTCTTGGTATTTTAGTTATGATTTGACTTGGTGTGGTCCTCTTTGGATTCCTTTTATGTGGGGTTCTGTGTGCTTCCTGGACTTGTAAGTCTATTTCTTTTACCAGATGTGGGAAGTTTTCAATCATTATTTCTTTAAATAGGTTTTCAGTATCTTGCTCTCTCTCCTCCTCTGGCACCCCCACAATTCTGATGTTGGTACGCTTGAAGCTGTCCTAGAGTCTCCTTACATTATATTCACATTTTTGGATTCTTTTCTCTTCTTGCTTTTCCAGTTGAGTGTTTTCTGTTTCTTTATATTTCAAATTTTTTACTTGATTCTTGCCTTTCTCTAGTCTGCTGTTAGGTCTCTGTATATTTTTTATTTCAGTCAGTGTCTCTAGTTGGTCCTTTTTCATCTCCTCTTGGGACTTGCTAAATTTATGCATCATCTCTAGCATCTCTAGTTAGCTCTTTTGAATCTCTAGTAGGCTTTTTTGCATCTCCTCTTCGCTTTCGCTAAATTTATCCATCTTTTCTAGCATATTCTTGCAAAACCTTATAAGCGTGGTTTTGAACTCTATATCCAGTCGTTTTTTTCCCTCCATTTCTTTTGTTTTTGGTCCCTTCCCTTGTCTTGGCATTTTCACTATGTCGGGGAAACTTCTGTACTTGCAAAACCACAGAAGCCTCTGTTGAGCTTGGGATGGGTGGAGTCGCAGGGCTTAAGGGACCGCCTTGCCTTCCAATCGGCCCCGCCCTCCACAGCCCCGGAGTCTCACGTGACTGGGTAATGGCTGGGGCGGTCCTTGTGCGTGCGTGCCCACAATGCCTCTAGACTGCTGCCTTTCCAGCTCCCCTGCGCCCCAGGACCACACGAGTCTAGGTCTCCAGGGTTTCGCCCGAAACAGGGGCCCAATAGACTCAGAAGTGGCACAGTTGGGAGGGTCTGTCTCCCGCCCAGTCGCAAAAGCCAGCAGCACAATCAGCAATCTGTCCTCCGTGCGGCGCTGTGTGTGTGCGCGCACGACCGACCGTGACCAGGCCTTCTATCTTTTGCGATTACCCTAAATTTCCGTGCACTTCTTCCTTTTCACAGTCCAAACTCCCCCCGTATGAGTTTCGGCTGGGTCTGGGTTTTAGTGTTGTAGGATAAGGGGTTCAATGCTGTTGAGAGTCTCCGTTTCCCTCCCGCCAGAGAAAGCCAGCCAGGTACTCGGGCACCCGATCTCTCAGCGCATGTTTCCGTACCTCAACTTTTTGCAGCTCCTCTGGGTCTCTGTGAGCCCCTCTCTTTCCTTCTAGCTGTAGAACTTAAACTCGGCCAGCTTTCCTGTGGTTCTGGATGATGTCCGTTCTGTCGTTTAGTTGTAGTTTTGAAATTGTTGTACGAGGCAACAGTGTAGGTATTTACCTATGCTGCCATCTTGGCTGTTTTCCAGTTAGCCTTTTTTCATATCCTCAAGGGTCTCGCTAAATTTATCCATCTTTTCTAGAAAATTCTTGAAAAACCTTATATCTGAGGTTTTGAACTCTATATCCATCATTTGCTTTCCTCCATTTTTTTCATTTATAACCTATTTCTTTGTCTCCGCATTTTGGGTGCTACCCTAAATTGATAGAGTGGCTTTTGTGTGCTAGGTGTCCTATATGGCCCAGTGGCTCAGCCTCCCTAGTTATTTGAGGTGAACACTCTTGGTCCATCCCTTTGTGGGCTGTGTTCACAGTCTTGTTGTAGTTAAGCCTTGATTGTTGTTGGTATTACTGGTGGGAACTGACCCCCAGGCTAAATGGCTGTGAGGATCAGCTGTGTCTATGTTGGGAGAGCTTCTGTGCTGGAGACATCCTTATGAGACAAGATTTGCTTCAGTGGGCCTTTGGCACTCACTGAGCCTGCCCCCTGAGTGTATCCTTTATTGATCTGAGGAGTTGTATTCTGGATGGTCCCACTCTGATCCCTGGGTACACTGGCTCTTGGATCTCCAAGCGGGTGCTAATTTAGCCTCTGCCTGAGGCCCCCCAGCAGGAGCTATGGAGAGATCTGCAGATTCTTCTTCATTGTTTGGGTTTTGGAGGTGCCCAGATGAGGTCCAGCTGTGAAGCAATGCAAGCTGCTGTGGAGCCTTAGACCTTCTTTTGGATGTTCTGGGTCTCACTGACTCATCTGTAGGTAAGTTTCAAATTCAAAGCCATTCATATGCAAAAGCTTCTGTGCTCAGCTTATATGGGGTGAAGTGTCATGTAGGAGCAAACAGCTACGGCTTCATGGGGCGGGACTTCAGGGTGGGGCAAACAGCAATGGCTTCCCATTAGCCCTGCCCTAAGGGGCCCATGGTTCTCAGCCCTGCTCTAAGAGGCCCCACGGTAATAACTTTTTCTGAGAGAAAGCTGCCTTCGAGTTTTGTCCACTGCCAGACAGTCCAGTTTCTCCCCAGAGTCTGAGTCCCCAGAGTCTCACCTGGAACTGGAGTTCAGAGCTGTCAGGAGTTTTTGTAGTTGCCAGCCCTCTCCACATGTATCTCTGTATCTCTGCCTTTTGCAGCTCCTATAAGTCTCAGTATGCTTTTCTCTTTCCTTCTAGTTGTAGAATTTCCATTCAGCCAGCTTTCTTGGGGTTCTGGATGATGTCTGTTTTGTCTTTTAATTGTAGTTTTGAAATTGTTGTGCGAGGCAGCAGTTTGGGTGTTCACCTATGCTGCCATCTTGGTTTCTCTTGTCAGAGAATTTTTGAATGTGAGATCATGTTCAGTAGAATTTTATCTCTGAAAATTCTTTGCAACCTGGATGAAGTAGCCTGCCTCCGGAGAAGAATTTGCTTCTCTCAGGAATGGGGTCACTATCAACCTGTGAGCCTTTAAAATAAATAAATTTTTGGCTTGTGGTTTATTTTGGACCACAATATTAAAAAAAAAAATTCTTTTCAATGTAATAAGATAAGGTATTTAAAAGGACTTGGATAAGTCTATACATTTCAGATTCAAGATTAGTCTCCAGTGTTTCTTATTAAATGTATATTTTAAGTTACTCTGCATTCATGGAGTTGTAGAATCTTTTGAACACACACGTGGCTGGTACTACCTAGTAATTCATAGTTTGCTATACCCTTAGTATATGGTAGGCACTGTTCTAAGCGCTTTATATATGTATTAACTATTTTTTTTATTGAATTCATTGGGGTGATATTGGCTAATAAAATCTGTAGGTTTCAGGTGTACAATTATTATATTTTGTGTTCACTACTCCAAGTGAAGTCTCTTTCCATCACTATTTATCACCTTTACTATCTTTTACTTCCCTCACCTCCCTTCCCCTCTTGTAATCACCATACTGTTGTCTTGTCTTTGAGGTTTATTTTTGTTTGCTTGTTTGTTTTTATTTTGTTTTGCTTTTTTGTAATCCCTTCACTCTTTTCTGGACCATCATTTTTATTTGGAGGTCTCCATTCAGTTTCATCTGCTTAGCAAGATCCTGTTGTTTTATCTCTTGTTCCTTACAACTCTTATCACTAAAGAGCAAAAAATTTTCTAAAGGCAGGCAGCAGTCAATATCAATGTTATTCTCAAGAGATCAGTTTCCTTCTGATACTTACAGGATTATTCTTTCTTTTGGTTGAGGAAAAAATAACTACCTCCAAGGAAATCATATTGCTTGTTCCTTGTCATTTTCTTGACATATCTTTGGAGTTCCCTAAGACTCAAGTCTTAGAACTCTTTTCTGTTTATACTCACCTTCTTGATGACCTCAGCTAGCCTCATAGGTCTAAACTCATCATTATGCACTGATCAGCCTCCATTTATATCTCCAGCCCAGGTCTGCATCCAATGGCATACTTGAAAACGTGAACGGAGTATCTGATCATTGCCTCTAGATTAATTTCTTCTTCAGCTTTCCTCTTTTTAGTTAATGGCAACTACATCCTTCTAGTTTCTTCTAATTCAGAGTCATACTCTCTTCCCCATCCAACATTTAATTTATATATAAATCATGTCAGTTTTGTCTTCAAAATATATCGAGAATCTAATAATTTCTTATCAACTTTATGGCTCAGTCTAATCCATGCCACTATAATCTCTTGTATGAATTAGTTCAGTAGTCCTAAATGGCCTGTCTCTGCCATGGCTGCCATTAGTCTATTCTCACTCAGCAGCCAGGGTGGTCCTGTTAAAATGTAATTCGGGTCATGTCACCCTCTGCTTACAGTCCTCCAGAGTAAAAGCCAAAGTCTTCACAGTGGTCGAAAAGCTTTACAATCTGGTTCCCATTACTTTTCTGACCTCATTTCCTATAATACTATCCACAACAATCCTAGTCCCAGCCACGCTGATATCCTTGCCATTCCATGAACACACCAGGCAGGCTTTTCCTTCAAGGCCTTTAAACTCCATCAGGAGTGCTTTCCCCAAATCTCTGCATAGCTCACTTCCTCACCTCCCTCCAATGCCTACTCAGATGTCACCATCTCAATGAGATATTATCAGGGCACTGCATTTAAGATACTTGTATCTCTCTTCAATACTCTCTGTTCCCTTTCCTACTTTGTTGTTTCCCATAACACTCATCTCCTAACATTTTGTTTTATTTAATATCTGGCACTCATAATTAGAATATAAGTTTCTAAAGGGAGGAATTTTTGTCTATTTGTCTACTTGATGTATTTTTAGAACCTATAAGAATGCTTGGCACTTAGTAAGCATTTAATACATAGTTGTTAAGAGGGGTGGATGAATAAATAAAATAAGTAGCCTGTGTATAAAGACAGAGAAATAAAGAAAATAGAACAGGAAATGATAACTAAAAGGGCTCAAATATTGCTTTTTTGTCATGGAATGAGAACAATGAAAAGGAGAAAAAGTATGGGCTATTTAGAATATACCTTAAAAATGTAGCTATTTATTAAGAAAAATTTAGAAAGTACTACTTATCAGGTCCTTAGGATCATTGTGGAAGAGTTCATTCTTCTTGATGCTCTAAGCCAGGGGTGGGAAATGGGCCACATAAGGCCTACCAAATCATTTGATCTTGCCTTGCCAAGGCATTAGGGATAAGTTAATGAAATGTTTGACCAAATATAGATACAGAGGCAGTAAAGCATAAAACAGAATGTCAAATAACAGAGGGAAGGTTAGGGAGAGGTAGGATAGATAAGAGATCAACTGAAGGACTTGTATGCATGCATATAAGCATAACCAATGGCTGCAAGACACTGGGGAGTTGGGTGGGGGGTGGTAATGGGAAGATATGCGCACATGTAATAACTAAAAAAAATGGAAAAAAATAAAGAAATCATGAATATAAACTTAAAAAAAGACCTAATTATTAGAAAAAGAATAAGATAATAATTACTTGGAGATGGCTACATACTTACTTATCAGGCTTGTTTCTTTCTTGCTTTTTTAAATAATATATTTTTATTGATTTCAGAGAGGAAGGGAGAGACAGAGAGAGAGAGAAAAACATCAATGATGAGAGAATCATTGATTGGCTGCCTCCTGCGCACCCCCCACTGGAGATTGAGTCCACAACCTGAGCATGTTCCCTGACTAGGAATTGAACTGTGACTTCTTGGTTTGTAGGTTGACATTCAACCAGTGAGCAACATCAGCCAGGCAATCTTGTTTTTTAAGTGATCCTGAAAGTGACCTACCCAGGATGACCCATCCTGGCTCATCAGGATGTTAAGAAATTTTAAACATTCTTTATTAAGTGGCCATTGTGTATTATGATTATTTCTCTGTTAGTATAGTAGGGCAACTGTATGAAAAAAAATGTAATTTACAAAATCCACTTAGTTTCTAAATTAGAGTCCTTATTCTACCTTATAATGGGCACTAAAACTTAATCAACTAGGAGTAAATTCTCCCTGGGGCTACATCTAAAAGGTAGAAGAGGGCTCTGTTTTGTCAGTGAATTGGAGGGGAGGGCATCTGGTCCTGTGTTCATTTTCTGTTCATTGAAGCAGTCATGAACTATGTACAGTTTACCATTGCCTCGCTTGTCCACACATTCTGAAGATAAACTCATTCTGATTTTAAAGCTCCTTTTGGCTCCCTGGATTTCTCAGCCCTTTGCTCCCTTTTTGGAGGTAGGACAGCAAGGGAAAGTTTTTAGATGCTCTCTCTCACCTCTCTGGGGCTCAGACTCAGGAGTTGTCTTAGACCTACTACCATTTCACCTCTTTGGCTCGCACACTCTGCTGATAAAGGTGACTTCTCTTTGAGGTTTCTCAACTTCCTGTCTTCTCTTGGGAATCCCAAGCTCCCCTGCCCTCAGATCTCTATCTGGATTTTCCATCAGTCCCCTTCCTCCAGAGCTTTGCCTTGAGGGTGAGCATAGGGCAGAGTTTGGAGAGCTTTCTTGCAGACCTGCATCATCATCTGACTTTATTGCTCAACTTTCCTAATTTAGCCAATGGAACTGTAATTTAATTTTCTGCTGTACTAGTTCCAATGTATTATTTTTATCATAAACTTTATGTGCTTCATAGGCTTAGTTTATTGAAACTCAAAAACCCAACTTTTAAAATCAAAATCTTTGCAGAGAGTATTATCTATTATGTATCTTATAGGTCAATTTTGAAACTCAAACTTGAGTATGGTTGGGTTTGTTCTCTTTGCATTTTGATGTAATCCTAACATATCAGGAGCCAGTGGATGCTTTTGATTTAGTAAGTGTTTGGAAGTGTGGCTAGGGAAGCAAGAAAGGCAATGGTGGAAAGGAAGTGAGGGGGAAAAAGTTCTCCATGAATCATTGGGGCTTAAAACTTTTATCCAGAAGACTCCAAGCAGATTTATTAAAAAAATGCATAAAATATATTGAAACCCCTCTTTTCTATGGGCTTCCTTTAGCTCCCTTCTACTCAGATCTGTTGCCTGAGAGAGACAGACATTCATGGCAGGTGGATTCCTGGGAGTGAGAGACTGAATGGGGTGGATAGAGGAAGAGAAAAGTAGAAAAGAAAATCATTAATTTCATCTTTCACTTATACACTTGCTCTGGAGACCTCAGCACTTGATAATTTAAACCTATTCTTCCCAAATGGGATGAGTTAGAATCCTTCCCCAATTACTGTAGTTGAGAAATAGACTATCAGCATGGCAACAGTTCCCAAAATTCAATAACTTTTTTTAATGCCATATTTCTCTCAATTTTAAATATTTCTTTAGCACGCTGATTCTTTGAGATTACCCTTTTATTCATGCTCAAAGCCTACTCTTGTGTTCTGATAGTATGAATAAAATCAGACATACTTTTTTTATTACCAAAAGAAGTTAGGACAAATGTTGCTTTGGCTCAAATAATTTCAAAAACTGCAAATACCAGAAAAACAGTAACCAAAAAAACCCAACCCCTCCCCCCAAAAAAGCCTAAACAAACCAGTAACCAAACTTATAACAACAGTGCAGGAAAAACAACAACAACCCCTAAGCCCACAAAAACATACACACAAAAAAACAAAATACTTGTTTTAAATTTAGTTATCCTTCTTTCCCTCTTTCTTTTCCTAATAACAAAGTATTTATTGGATGCAACAAAGTAGGCTCTGGCATTTCCAGGGTAGATAATGTACACAAGACAAATCTCTAGTTTCAGGGTATAAATGTGTGGTCTGACTGCAATCTTTATAAAGGACTCAACAGCTCAAGGTAAGAGTTCATATTTCAAAACCAGTTAAAGCAAATTACAAAACAAAAATGATGCCAAAGCAAATACAAATAAAAGCTGCATTTAGTTTATTATGTGGGGGTTAGATATTTGGTATTATAAAGAAAACAAAAAAAGACACCTGAAGGGAGCTTAGCCTCATGCACAGAGACGTGTTTATGACGCAACCAGAGTTTCTCCATCCCCAGATGTCTGGAGCTTGGTCTGGACATCTGTTTTTAATTGTTTCCAGGCATGTCAGTGGGAACGTGATCACAAGTGGGTTGACTGTGATTTTCATAAAGGAAAAAAAGAAACAGACAGCTAATAGATGTTCAATAGTTTGGAGAGTTCTTAATTTTTGTTAACAACTCTGAGTGTGTGATACTGAGCTCGATATGATCCAGTCACATGGTGCTTTGTTAAAAGGGTATCCTGTAAAAACTTTCCATGAAGTAATATTGGTTACACAAAGAATACCCATTTTAATATGTTTTTGGTTCTTGACAAAGGAAGATTACCAGCTGTTGGAAAGATGTAGAAAAGAATATTATCAGTATTGTGTCATTTAACTAAATGCTTGGCAGCTGATATCTTAATATCATGGTCAGTACTCTAAAAGCAGCCCCTTCTTCATGAGCTGAAAAGGTGAATAAATCCATAGGGATAAACTGGGATGAAGAAGCATTGAGTAAGGCTCAGATAACAGTCAAGACCTTACTGTGCCCAGCTACATTACAGGCATGGCCAGCCAGGGCAGGTGCCCTTGACAGGGTCCGGAAGGCTTCCAATCACCTCACAGACTCTGCTGTTGGTTATTTTCAGAGTGGGCAGGAAAGCATCAGGGCCTGCAGAACCAGAGATGGCTGATGCCAACCCCAAGGGTTTTTTGTTATTGTTGTTGTTGCTGTTTTTTTTTTTTTTTTTTTTTTTTTTTTTTTTTTTTTTTTTTTTTTTTTTTTTTTTTTTTTTTTTTTTTTTTTTTTTTTACGGGGGCCAACTTAGATCCAGGTTAGAACAGATGCAGGAGGAAAGAGAGAGTTATGCATTATTTTTGAAATACTATTGTGCATTATGCATTCTTCCTATATTTTTTCTCATCTGAGTCTACAGTAAAGATTTCTACATTGTCATATTACCAATGATCCTCAAGAAGACAAGAGAAACAGAAAAATTAGGCATTTTTATTTTGTCTGTGTCAATTTATTGAAACTATATGAATAGAATGCATTATTTAATTTTCAATAAATTACATGGTTCAAAATTTAAAAAATGTGTCTATGGATAAATGTTCTTTTTACGTGACTCTTTTATCTAATTAGTTTTCTCTTCCTGAGGCAACTAGTTACTTGTGGATTTTTTTTAAGAAAACATATATTTTTATTGATTTCAGAAAGGAAGGGAGAGGGAGAGAGAGATAGAAACATCAGTGAAGAGAATCACTGATGAGCTACCTCCTGTAAGCCCCTCACTGGGGATCCAGCCTGCAACCCAGGCATATGCCCTGACCAGGAATTGAACATGATCTCCTACTTCATAGGTCTACTTTCAACATCTGAGCCATGCTGGTTGGGCTATTTTTGGGTCTTTTCAGAGATATTCTGTGTACCATATGCAAATCTCATTTAGACCTCAATTTTCTTTTTGGCAGAATGAAGAAATGCTGAAATTAATTATCTAGATAATTTTGAGCCCTAATCTGTTATTGAAACATTCAATTACATTCAGCAAATATGTTTCGAAGTCTAGTACTACTCAACAAAGATCATGAAAGAAGTCTATGGTGTATAGGCTCTGGTTTTAGAAATTTATGAGGCTAATCATAAGGTCATATTAATGTGCATATACATATGCTTTACTGAACTAAGCTTAGTGTATTATAATTCCTCCATTTGATTAAGAGAGCCTAAAAAACAGATTCTGTCTGATTTATCTTTCTATATATGGGATCTTGCATAGTGCTTGACACAAAATAACCAGAAATGATTGTTGAATAAAAGCATGGATTAATGAATAAATGGAGATCAGCTCAAGAAGACATGGCAATACTTGAGAAAGCAGATCATACTAATGGCCTGGGATGGGTGATGAGAGTAAATCAGAAAGTAATGAGAAATTCCAAGAATCTACCTCGGGAGAAAGAGAGGAGGTCAGGTTCCATGGAAAAGGTAGGACTTGATCCTGAAGCATGGGAGATGGAAGGATGAAACGGAGGGACCATGAGACCCCTTCCAGGTGGGGCAGAGTGGCTGCACAGCAAAAGCCAAGGGATAGTGGTAGAAATGTGCATATTGCTACAAAGTCCAGCGAGGACTTTGGTTTGATGCAAGTATTCTTCCTTTTGAGGTTTGTTGAACATTAGGGGAGTCACAGTGAGACTGTGATGAACTCAGAACATTAGCAGAAAGATTTGAGCTTTATCTCAAAAGTGATTGAAAGCTTTTTTAAGTTTATAAACGCTAACAAAGAATAATCTGATAAACTAAAAGCTGGAAGACTGGCTAGGTAGGTGTTGAGATATTTGAGGCATTACTCTCGGTAACTGTTGAAAATGGGTGCAGTTCTGGCAACAGAAAAGAAAAGACTGATTTAAAAACATGTGAGGGATGAAGCAAGAGCATTTGATAATTGATAAGACAATAGAGGAGAAGGAAGGGATGCTGAATTCTGTAGAATACAACCAATTCGATACCCTCATATTTGCTGAACTTCTGTATTCAAGACCCTGCATGTCCCTTAGAGCAGATACATCCAATACATGTGCTTGAATGCCACTTAAAACTGAGTAAATACAAATGTCCTTATTGGAATATTAGCCAACGATCAGCATACCCCAAGTATCAGTCACACTTTTTGGCATGTTCTTTTTACAGGGCAGGGCAAAAGTAGATTTATAGTGGTGAGTGGGCGAAACACAGAGTTTATTCTTGCATTACTATTTATTAATTATTGTACTATTTTATTTTTTTAAATATATTTTATTGATTTTTACAGAGAGGAAGGGAGAGGGATAGAGAGTTAGAAACATCGATGAGAGAGAGAGACATCGATCAGCCGCCTCCTGCACGCCCCCCACTGGGGATGTGCCTGCAACCAGGATACATGCCCTTGACCAGAATTGAACCTGGGACCCCTCAGTCCGCAGGCCGACGCTCTATCCGCTGAGCCAAACTGGCCTCAGCATGTACTATTTTCCATATGAACAACTGAGAACCTACTTTTGCCCCATCCTGTATTTCATTAAAAACAAAACAAAACAAAAAAAAATACCTCCAAAACTAAAAAAATGCACCTGAAATCAGGTCGGACAGCAATCAGAATGATCAGTCTTCAAGAAATAGCTATTTTATTATCTGTCTTTCCTCATTATTTGTTTCTGACATATTCACAGTCATTTGAAACTCTGGATCTCTGCACTTTCTGGTGGGGGCTCGTGGACTTGCTCTCTCTCATAAATCCCTCACTCTTTTAGAACTTGTGGTTTCTAAAAGATTGATGGCTGGTGTTACATATCTTCCTTCCCCAGCCCACCCTCCGAAGTCCTTCCATAGTTGTATATAAGAGTGACACATCTGAAGCCGGGGAGAGAGAACTAGGAGGGTTGACTTGTTAATGAAGAAATTATAGCTGCAGAGTGCAAATGATGTTCAGAGCCCTGGGAACATGCCACTTGGTATTTGCTCAGAGTTCTTCATGATCTGCTTGTCAGCTTGGTTTGATGAGTTTTTTATTTGTTTTTTTTTTTGGGGGGGGGTCCAAAATAAGCTAGTTTGGGATGAGATCCCTTTCCCAAGCCTCTTTTATTCCATTTCAGAACACACACACACACACACACACACACACACACATACACACTCACACACTCTTCACACGCCATAAATATGTGCCTTTGGCATTTGGTTGTCTATGACAAAAAAGCGAAAATTTCCCCAGAACGTGACATGATTTAAAAAACAGTTAAAAATTTTGGATAAGGCTGAACAAAAACAAGAAAGAAGAAAGGAAGAAGAAACACTCCCCCTTAATCAAATCCTTCATTTCCCCTAGAGCAAGCAGTTCTTAATTATATTTAACAGACACAACAATGTGCCACAAGCTGGTCCAAACAGCTGTGGGAAGGCTCCATTGTGCTTCGAACAGGGCCAAGAGGATACCCCATTGGCCAATCAGCACAGGCCTTGGGCACAGATCAGGATCACTTCTAAAGCCTGCTTCGGGCCATCCTGATTGACCAGAGTTCATTCCCTGCAGCTGTATTTTTCTGTTGGTGTTCTTTTGCAACTAAATATTTCAACTAGGCTTTCAGTGGGTCCTTCCAGATCTGTCATCTATACTATTTGACTAATAGTTGACTGTGGATAGATTGGCATTTCCGTGAATTCCCTCCATGGTCTAGAAACCTGCTGAACTCGTCTCCAGCTGTAGAACAAGAGTTTTGTTCTCTGAACCTGTCACTTAACTATAGGTTTGCGAACAGAAAATTGAACCGCCTCAACCCCACAGTCTTTCCCTGCCCACCCACCTCCAATTCCAGTTCCCACTCTAATTATATCTGCTTGTTTCCTTAGCTTTATGTATCTGGCCTGTTATGTTAACAAAATATGAATGGATGCATACAAAAGAGAACAACTATTTAAAAGTAAATGTTACTCCCTGTTGACAACATAGTTTTCAGCAAGATTAAGCTTTTCTTCTTTCCCTATTGCATTACTTTATCTTTATCTATTGTGTGCAACCACAACTAAATTGTGCTATGGAAAGAAACACATTCCATAATTTGGGTTTATTAAATTTCCCATCATCTTCCTTTTATGTTTCTTTCAACAGATATTTTATCATCCCAGAGAATCTGAGACATTTTCCATGTAAATACGTATCTAAATTACCAGATTCTTTATTCTTGTTTCTTCTCATGCAGTGTTTATTGGTTCCTTTTTTCTTTTCAATTTACAAAATTGCAAGTAAATTATCAATTAAACTTTAAATTCCTGAACTAGTTATATGTATTAACAGATAAACTTCTCACATATCTATATCTTTATACATCATTATAATTTGACTTTTTCTCTAATGCTATTTTAACATTTAGGCCATATACTTGGTTAAAGACAGAGTTCTTACTTGAGTTTGTTGCTGATAGAATTTTCATTACTAAATGCATCTCAAGGAATTGTCTCTAAAATGCTGTTTAGTACATTGATTTTCTCTCATTATATCTATTGGCTTACCAGGTAGTCAAAGACGTTTTCCTTTGTTGTATTAAAGACCCATTACAAATTAATAATGAGAGTAGCAGTAAATTTCCTCCTAATATTTTCTCAATCTTTCACTGATTGAACACTATTCTGCATATACACCAACTTCATTAAAAAGCTCTTCCACTCCAATATAAACAGTGGTCTATTAATAGCAAGGATGTGACTTAGGCTCCTTTTATATTATTCAATCTATCTGTGCCTCATCCTGTATTAGTGAGGGCATATCTGTATAAGATATTTTAACCCTCTCTCTGCCGTCATTGAGAATAGGGAAAGTGGTTCTAGATAGAGATGCAACCTGGAGTGGAAAGGGTACTGGCCCAGACTTGGAGAGCAGGTATCTGAGACGCTGGTATTTGTGGGCTGTGTGGCCTTGGGCATGTTGCAGAGCGTCTGCCCACTGCTCCCCTCTCAACCCTGTTTCCTCACTTGTAGAAGAAATGAAATGGAATTATACAATTGCAAATGTTTCTTGCAACTCCATGAGAAATATCAGTTCTATTCCTCAAACCCTTCATGTTTGTGGGTTTAGCTGTCTTCACCTACATTGCTTTAACTCATCACTTTGACCTAGTGATTCTCAACTGTGGAGGCAGTTAGAATCACCCATGGTGCTTTTACATCCTTGATGTGTCAGTAGTTTGTAAAGTTTCCTCAGGTGATTCAGGTGCTTCCAGTGTGCAGCCAGGGCTGAGAACCAGTGCCTTTACCTGCAATGCAGAAATTATAATCCCTGGCCTTAACTCCATTTCTTTCCCTTAAGGAACATCATACTTTTCAGAAATATGCTTTGAGTTCAACAGCAAATAATAAAAATAGGATGATTGTGGTTGTAAGTAGAAGGGTCTGTCACAAAGGGGTTATAAAACCCCATGCGGTAACACAATCTGGTGAAAAGAGAATTGGGAAACTAACTTGATGGAATGTAAGAGGTTCCCCTTGTGCTGTCAGCTAAGCAGGCTGCCTTGGTCTTTCTCCCCTTTTTGCAGCTGGATGGGTGACAACTGGTGAAGGTGTGGCTCTAGGTGAATCAGCAGCCACCCCCCACTCTCGGTAGAGGAGCTAGGGCAAAGGCTTTGATCTTCAGTTGCTAGTTTAACTTGGCTCATCTGGGAATTAGTGAGTCCCTGAGTCCTGGAACCAAATCCCACCTGTATTGTGCTCTGAGGTCCTGATGGCCCCTCTAGTCTATGAGAAAAGGGAGACCAGCTCATTCTGCACAGCCAGAAAGGGCCAGGGAAGGTCAGCTGTGTGTGCCCTGGACCTCTGCTACAATGGTTCATTCTAGAGCACGACATTCAGGTTTGAGAAGCAGTTTCCTAGAGAAGCTCTCGTAGGGCTCATGGTAATGTAAAATGCTGTGGGGAAGATTATTTTGCATTTTCCTCTTTCAGCTTTTTTTCAGAGTGTCTTCTTCCTTCTCTTCTTCCTTCTTCAAATGTATTGCTTCTTTTCTTGAAAATATAATGAATTCCAACCATGGAGGGAAAAAATAACCAAAGCCACAATACTAACAAAATCATTACTGTTAACAGTTGATTTTCTTTCAATCTTTTATACATGTTATTTGTTTTCATTTGTCATGAAATTGAACATCTAACTTTTTATTGTCTTTTCCTGTAACACCATGAAGTACACTTTTCCTCATTTTATCAAAAACTTTTCAGAAACATTTTATTCAATGCATATTTCATCAGAGAAATGTAACATAATGTGCTAAGTATTTCCCCATTATAGTTAGCATATTTCTAGTTTTTTTATGCTTGTAAGTAATACTGAGATAAAGCAAGCAAAAGCTTTAAACATATAGATAATGAAAAGAACATGTAAATGAAATAATATTCTGGGATAGCATTCTACTTCCTTGCCCCCTTCAAAGTATAAAAAGTATGGGTTCCTCTCACTAGGCACTAGGCAAGTGCCCCCAAGGTAGGCAAACTGACTGTGGGCACATTGACCTAGATATTGCCAAATTAGGATAGAAATCACTGGACTACCTCCTTCATGGTGGCTTGACCAAATGGCACACAACTGTCACATGTGACATTTCTATGGTCCTATAGAAAATGAGGGGGTCAACTTTTTCAGATTGGAGCCTGTTGACAATCATCAAGTCAGCCAATAGGTATATCAAATTTTTAGAGAAGCACCAAGTCCTGAGGACAGGACAAGTTGGGCACCTCTGAACTGAAGACAGAGGATTTGGGTTTGAAACTTAAAGTGGCCCACTGTTACTTGTTTGTGGATTTAGGTCAGTTTATGATTTGATTCCTCAGTTTCATCATTTATTGTCTCCATGCTTCTTCCTCTAGTTGTCATTTCCTTTTAGAAATGTTCAGAATTTTCTCTGCTAGGTGATAGTGAATGCAAGCATAGAAAGCAGCCATTGCCAAAATACAAGGCCATTTACAACAGCAAAATTTATGTGCTTCATTACTATCTAAGGAAGTGGCCACTCACCCAGACATTTAACTCAGATGAAGACATGTTTACTGAATGTTGACCCTCACCTTGCTTTATAATGGGGTGCTGTATCTATGCTATTTCTTTCATAGCAGTTGTTTACTAAACTATATGAGTAAACTTGATTTCTTCTTAGGTATTTTATATGCTAATAACAACACATTGCCAGAAATAAAGGTTTAGAAAATACTTTTTTTTGTCTTCATATATTCTCCCGTGACACAACTCATGAGTCTTTTTGATGACTCTATTGTAGGATAAGTTTGACGTTCAGATCATCAGAACTGAATGGAAGCTGACAACATGCTTTGACCTAAATTGTAAAGACTCTTGTCTGGCTATTCAAGTCAAAACCAGAGTTTATATAACCACCTAGCATGGTTTCTGGTTATGTAAAACGTGACTGAGTATCTGAATCCTGGATCAAAAGCTTCCTCCACATGAATGGTTTAGTTAAGGGAGGAAAAATCCAAGACTGAACTGTGCCAATGAAAGCATGGGCCATTTCACATTTTGCTTTGTGAAAGAGCAGAAAGTAAAGAAAATGAGGAATATGCATGGGGCACATCAGAACATCAGGTCAGTGGAAAAAATTAGCTTGGAAAATGTGGGGAGAGAAGCAAATGACTCAAATGAAAGTCACGAGGACCTGGCAAGCTTTCAAGGGAAGTTGAACAATAGGGAAAATAAGGAAAAAGAGATGCTGGAGGTGAGGTGCCCTGGTGACGCAGCCGCGTGGGAGTGGCAGGGCCGAGGCAGCGACGGAGGCCAGACTAAGAGGCGGTAGCACGACTACGGCCCTCTATCCCGACCACGACCACCATGAACACCAAACAGGTCACTTGCAGGTTTTTCTCTCCATTATGATTTCTTCCATGTTTTCAAAACACGAGAGATAACTGAAGGCTCTCTCACATATGTTGAATTTATATGGCCTCTCTCCATAATTCTGACACTCATGGCTCGTATCCAGTTGGACATCTGATGTGCATATTATGAGATGAATGATGCATAAAGACTTTTGCAGAGAGGAGGAAAAAATGGCGGCGGAACAGACAGACGTGTCCCGAGATAGAAAGAACAGCTGAGGGTCACACGGGGAGTGTTTGTTGGCAAGTTGAGGGACAGCTATGTTCCAGGAGAAGGTGGGGGACTGCTGCTCAGGGCTCCCCTGACCGGGCAGCCCCCACTGCTGCCGGGTTCCCTCCTGGAGTGACCAGCTGGGACGCCGAGACCACACCATCTTGAAGGGGAAAGTGGAGAGATGCTCCACTGGGGGACAAACAACTCCTGAGCTGTACATTTATTCCCTCAAGTGTCTGCTGAGTGTTTACTAGGAGCCGCACACCTTCTAGGTCCAAAGTCCTGGAGAAGAGACAGTGTTCTCATCTTTGGCTTCAAAGAGCTTATACAAGTTTGAAAGCATGAAGATTTCACAGAGGATAAGAAATCATAAAAGAATGTCCAGTTAAATATTATAATGTCAAATATATAGGGGAATGAACCTAAATATTATGGGTTCTCAGGAATAAAAGAGTACAGTGCAGAATGCTGAAAACTGAGCAGAAGTGTGGTATAAAAATAGGTGTTGGGGTAATAAAAGTCAGTGAACACTGAATGGAGCATGTAATCAAGGGAAAATCATTAACTTCTATGGTCCTCAGTATTTTTGCCTGTAAAATGGGTATAATCACTTATATAATAAGGTTATTAAAACAATAAAACTGGGATAAAATTTAAATGTACTTATAAAATATAATACAAATTTAAGCTATGAGTGTAGTGCTGTGGTGAATATAAAAAACATAGACTTTGAAGTCAGAGAACCCTGAGCAAAAATCCTGGGTCCTCTACTTACTAACCTTTTGCCCTGGGGAAATTTATTTAACACACTTCAGCCTCAGTTTTATCATTTAAAAATTGGTTTTAATTCTATCTGCAGGGCTGCAGTAACTGGAGAAAAACATATAAAGTGCCTAGCATATAAAGTAGAGAGGTAACCGTTAGAATGAAGTGCTTGGTAGAGGGAGGTAGGTTTGTCTAGTGGCTTTGTGTGGATGGAGGGGAATTGAACAGAGTTTAGATAAACTTTTTAGATAGTTGCATTTGAGTGGAGCATGGGGCAGCCTAATGTGCATCCCTTCAACAATTGGATCAAAGAGATACCACCGCATGGACAATTCCAGAATTTCTATGCGAGGGGATTAGGATGGCAATTTAATCAGAAAAGGGAGAGCAAAATTGAAGGTAGGTCTTGAAGTTGCTTTCAAGTGGAAATCATGTACAGCAAGCAGGTCCTCGAATAACATTGTTTCATTCTACTTTGTTTCTTAATAATGTTGATGAGATGCCTTAGGAACTTAACTCTTGTTTATATTAATTAGCCTACAGTAAAATTTAGTTTCACTATAAGTCATTTCACTTAAAAGTTGCAGAACTTATGATGATGTTAAGTGAGGACTTATTGTATGTTTATTTGGGGGAAGCTTGCGAAGCTGATGAAGATTATGGTAATGTTAAATCCTCCTAAAGGATTTAACATGTATGTACATGGTCCTGATGCATAACCATAGTGGAAATGTACATATAACATAAGACCTCTCACTTACTGGGAATATACTGTGTTCTATAGTATCAAAGTAGAGTGTATGTGATCACAATCCAAATGGTATAGAAGAGCGCAGGGTGCTAAATGCAGCCCTCCTGGTGTATCCTTTTTGTATTTTCCCCTGATATGATCTAATTAAATGCTTATGGTTTCTGTTTTCCCATGGGTAGTGTTTGCAAACTTTGCTTAGTTAGATCTCCTGGATTACTTTCCTAGTCTCTTAATTGTTTTTATCCCGTGTACATTCTGTGAGCGTTTTTCTACATTATTTTGGAAATCTTAAATTTCTTTTTAATCTATGCAATTATACTTTTAATTTCCCCAAATCTATTTCTTGTTCTCTAATTGTTCCTTTTTCACAGCTTCTTATCATTATTTTCTAGATATAATAGCTTCTTAAATCTCTTTTTATAATAATTGGATTAAAAACAAAAGAGTCTTTCTGCTTTGAGAATTTTCTGTTTCCTCTGGGTTATTTTGCTTACTTCTTGGTCTTTTTCTTTTGTGCTACTGTGTACTCTTTCTAGGACTGTGGTTCTTGGTTGTGTATTTGCATTTAAGAAAAAAAAGTCTTGGGAGTCAGGCAAGATGGCGGCATAGGTAAACACCTACACGGCTGCCTCGCACAACAATTTCAAAACTACAACTAAAAGACAGAACCGACATCATCCAGAACCACAGGAAAGCTGGCCGAGTATAAGTTCTACAGCTAGAAGGAAAGAGAGTGGCTCACAGAGAACCAGAGGAGCTGCAAAAAGCTGAGGTACGGAGACGCGCACGCTGAGAGAGCGGGTGCCGGAGTACCTGGCTGGCTTTCTCTGGCGGGAGGGAAACGGAGACTCCCAAAGGCATTGAACCCCTTATCCTACGACACTAAGCCCCAGATCCAGCTGAAACTCATATGGGGGGAGTTTGGACTGTGAAAAGGGAGAAGTGCACGGAAATTTAGGGGAGTCGCAAAAGATAGGAGGTCTGGTCCCGGTCACGCATGCGCACGGCGCTGCAAGGAGGACAGATTGCTGATTCTGCCGCTGGCTTTTGAGACGGGGCAGGAGACAGACTCTCCCAACTGTGCCACTTCTGAGTCCACTGGGCCCCTGTTTTGGGTGAAACCTTGGAGATCTAGACCTGTGTGGTCCTGGGGCGCAGGGGAGCTGGAAAGGCAGCGGTCTAGAGGCACTTCGGGCTCGCGCACAAGGACCACTCCAGCCATTACCCAGTCACGTGAGACTCAGGGGCCGTGGAGGGCGGGGCTGACTGGAAGGCAAGGCGGTCCCTTAAGCCCTGAGACTCCACCCCTCCCAAGCTCAACAGAGGCTTCTGTGGTTTTGCAATTACAGAAGTTTCCCCAACATAGGGAAAATGCCAAGACAAGGGAAGGGATTACACACCAAAGAAATGGAGGGAAAAAAAATGACTGGATATAGAGTTCAAAACCACGTTTATAAGGTTTTTCAAGATTATGCTAGAAAATATGGATAAATTGAGTGAGAGCCAAGAGGAGATGCAAAAAAGCCTACTAGAGATACAAAAAAACCTACTAGAGATGCAAAAGAGCCAACTAGAGATGCTAGAGATGATGCCTAATTTTAGCGAGTCCCAAGAGGACATGAAAAAGGACCAACTAGAAACACTGACTGAAATAAAAAATATACAGAGTCCTAACAGCACACTAGAGAAAGGCAAGAATCAAGTCAAAAATTTGAAATATAAAGAAACAGAAAACACTCAACTGGAAAAGCAAGAAGAGAAAAGAATCCAAAAATGTGAATATAATGTAAGGAGACTCTGGGACAGCTTCAAGCGTACCAACATCAGAATTGTGGGGGTGCCAGAGGAAGAGAGAGAGCAAGATACTGAAAACCTATTT
>PVJN01014364.1:0-17916 GCA_004026805.1 Lasiurus borealis | reverse complement strand
CGGTAAAAGAAATAGACTTGTAAGTCTAGGAAGCACATAGAACCCCACATAAAAGGAATCCAAAGAGGACCACACCAAGTTACATCATAATTAAAATACCAAGAGCAAAAGATAAAGAGAGAATATTAAAAGCAGCAAGAGAAAAACAGTTAATTACCTACAAGGGAGCACCCATACGACTGTCAGCTGATTTCTCAACAGAAACGATGCAGGCCAGACGGGAGTGGCAAGAAATATTCAACATGATGAATAGCAAGAACCTACAACCAAGAATAATCTATCCAGCAAAGCTAACATTCAGAACTGAAGGGCAGATAAAGAGCTTCACAGATAAGAAAAAGCTAAAGAGTTCATCAACTCCAAACCAGTGTTATATGAAATGCTGAAGGGTACTCTTTTAGAAGAGGAAGAAGAAAGAGGTAAAAGCCAAAAAATTATGAACAAATACATATCTATCAACAAGTGAATCTAAAAATTAAGGGAATTAAAAATTTGATCAACAGAATAAACTGGTGAATATAATAGAATCAGGAGCACAGAGAAGGAGTGGACTGTTAATTCTCAGGGGGAAAGGGGTCAAGGGTGTACAGGGAGAGACTGGACAAAAATCATACACCTATGGATGAGGTCAATGGGAGGGAACTAAGGGCAGAGGGAGGGGTGGGAGGTGGGTGGAGGGGTGCTATGGAGGGGAAAAAAGAGAAACAAATGTAATAATCTGAATAATAAAGATTAAAAAAAAAAAGAAATACATGGTCTGTATTTTGAACTGGAAGTACTACAGGAATATTTTATATCCCACACTGCAGCCTTGCTAAACAAGTAATGCCTTATTTTTTCACATATGATGACACATAAGAGTTAGTATGATTAAGTAACTGATCCTAAGGTTGCATAGCTAGCAAATGGCTAAGCTAAGATTAAAACTGGTTACAGTGTTTCTAAATACTCTTGTTTCTCCCTAAAGGGATATTTGAGGAAATCATTTTCTCAAACTATGTAAGGAAGAGTTGCTCTTTCATTGAGGTTATTGGAGGACAGGGTTGGGCTGTGAGAGAGAGAAGATGGAGGAATATATGGGCACACTATAAGTTTCAGTCCTGACTTTTCTGCTAACTATATGATCTTTGGCTTTCTTTATCTAAAATAACTAGAGGCCCGGTGCAAGAAATTTGTGCACGGAGATGAGGGAATGTCCTTCAGCCCAACCTGCATCCTCTCCAATCTGGGATCCCTCGAGGGATGTCTGATCACCCATTTAGGCTCGATCCCTGTGAGTTGGACATCCTCTCACAATCCAGGACTGCTGGATCCCAACTGCTTGCCTGCCTCTGCCTGATTGCCCCTAACTGCTTCTGCCTGCCAGCCTGATCACCCCCTAACCACTCCACTGACAGCCTGATTGACACCTAACTGCTCACCTGCTCGCCTGATTGCCCCTAACTGCCCTCCCCTTCCAGCCCAGTCATCCCTAACTGCCCTCCCATGCTAGTCTGGTCACCCCCAAATGCCCTCCTTTGCAGGCCTGGTCCTCCCACAACTGCCCTCCCTTGATGGCCTGACCTCCCCTAACTACCCTCCCTGCTGGCCTGATCACCAACAACTGCCCTTCCCTGAAGGTCTGGTTCCCCCGCCAATGCCAACAACTGCCCTCCCCTGCCAACCATCTTGTGGTGGCCATCTTGTTTCCACCTGGGGGCAGCCATCTTTGACCACATGGGGGAGGCCATCTTGTATCTTGGAGTGACAGTCAATTTGCATATTACTCTTTTATTAGATAGGATGAGAGAGTTTGACAATCTAGGTGTTAATTTTCCTCTCACATAAAACATTCTAGAATTCTTTTGAGTTTTATTACAGATACTGAAAATTTCTAATTATTGGTTTCCAAGAAAATCAGAATCATCTCTCTTTCTTCTATGAAAAAGTCAAGACAAAACATAAGGAAACTTACAGGAAAGTGGAAAAAGCTCTAATTCTTAGTAACCAAGGCAATTATTAAGTACCCTAATCTTCTTCTGTGGCTACAGCAGTGGATTTGTCATGAAATTAATGAAATTTAAGCTTCATGTCATGAAATTAATGAAATTTAAACTTCTCACTCTCACAGGCTGCTTCCAACATTTTATTTTATTTTTAATTTTGTATTCTAATAAAAGGACCCCAAGTAGTGTAAACTTTAGGGACTATAAAACCTGGATCTTTCTACAGTTGGCAGGAGGGTGCTGTAGTAGAGTTAGAGAGACCATCACCTTCCTTGTGGTGTGGTGGCTGATGAAGCATAACACAAAAGGAAACAGGAAAAGGACAGCTATCTGCTAAGTGTTTTTCATGGCAAGAGCCAAGTCAGACAATTGAGATATAATGTCCACTTCAGACTTGATTGATCTCTGTGGCCTAATTCCCTATTGCAATGGCTAATTCTACTTTCCTTTCTGTAGATCAGGGGAGTGTTGAGGCCAGTAGGTTGCCCACACAAGGGCATAACTAGGAGGTGTTCATAAGGAACTTTTCTTTATTTTTGCAGAATGTGCTGAAATCTGAGGATCAAGCAGAAAAGTTTATTAGAAAATGTAAAGTGGCAATTCTCTGCACTAGTTAATCCTGGGTCCCTGGAATAAGCTCAGTTGAACTCTAGAAGGATTTTTTTTCATAGTATATCAGAAGGTTCAAAACTACCTTCTGTGGCTCAGAATTTTCTTTTCTTTTTTTCCACCCTATATCTTCCCTTTGACCCCCTCCCATTCCCAGGAATGCCCTAACCCCCCAGTGTCTTGTGTTCATTGGTTATGCTTATATGCATTCATACAAGTATTTCAGTTGATCTCTTATCTACCCCAACTCTCCCTAACCTTCCCACTGTAATTTGACAGTCTGTTTGATGCTTTACTGCCTCTGTATCTATCCTTTTGTTCATCAGTTTATAATGTTCTTTATTATCCACAAATGAGTGCGATCATGTGATGCTTCTCCTTCATTGACTGGCTTATTTCACTAAGCATAAGGCTCTCCAGTTCCAACCAGGTTGCTAAAAATGTTAAGAATTCCTTCTTTTTAATGGCAGCATAGAATTCTATTGTGTAGATGTACCACAGTTTTCTGATCCACTCATCTGCTGACGGGCACCTAGGCTGTTTCCAAATTGTACCTATTGTAAATTGTGCTGCTATGAACATAGGGGTGCATAAATCCTTTCTGATTGTTCTTTGTGATTTCTTAGCGTAAATTCTTAAGAGTGGGATTACAGGGTCAAATGGGAGATCCATTTTTAGTTTTTTGAGGAGACTCCATACTGTTCTCTACAGTGGCTGCACCAGTCTGCATTCCCACCAACAATGCACAAGGGTTCCTTTTTCTCCGCATCCTCGCCAACACTTGTCGTTTGTTGATTTGTTGATGATTGCCATTCTGACAGGTGTAAGAGGGTATCGCATTGTCGTTTTGATTTGCATCTCTCTGATGATTAGTGACTTTGAACATGTTTTTATGTATCTCTTGGCCTTCCTTCTGTTGTCTTTCACAAAGGTTCTATTTAGGTCTGTTGGCCATTTTTTTGTTGCATCGTTTATCTTCCTTTTATTAAGTTGTATAAGTTGGCTGTAGATGTTGGAGATTAAACCTTTATCAGTGATAATATTTGCAAATATGTTCTACCATACAGTGGTCTTTCTTGCTGTTTTGTTGATGGTTTCTTTTGCTGTGCAAAAGCTTTTTATTTTGATGTAGTCCCATTTGTTTATTTTTTCTTTAGCTTCCATTGACTTTGGAGCAGTATTAGTGAAGAAATTCTTTTGGCATATGTCTGAGATTTTGCTGTCTTTGGATTCCTCTATTATTTTTATGGTTTCCCTTCTAATATTTAAGTTCTGTATTCATTTTGAGTTTATTTTTGTATTTGGTGTAAGTTGGTGGTCCCGTTTCATTTTTTTGCATGTATCCGTACAATTTTCCCAACACCATTTATGGAAGAGGCTAGGAATAAACCTAACTAAAGAGGTAAAAGACCTATATGTAGAAAACTACAGGACACTGAAAAAAGAGATAGAGGAAGATGTTACCAGATGGAAGAGCATACCATGCTCATGGATTGGGAGAATCAACATCATTAAAATGTCTATACTACAAAACAATCTATATATTCAATGCACTACCCATTAAAATACCAACAACATATTTCACAGACCTAGAAATAATTCTTCATATATTCATCTGGAACAAAAAAAGACAACAAATAGCCACAACAATTCTGAGAAAGAAGAATAAAGTAGGTGGGATCTCAATACCAGATTTCAAGCTATATTATAAAGCAACTGTTCTCAAAACAGCCTGGTACTGGCACAATAACAGACATATAGACCAATAGAATAGAATAGAGAAGCCAGATAACCACACAAACCACTAAGCTCAACTAATTTTTGACAAAGGTGGCATGAACGTATAATGGAGCCAAAATAGCCTCTTCAATAATTCCCTTATTTTTAGATTCACTTGTTGATAGATATGTATTTCTTGTTCATAATTTTTTGGCTTTTATCTTTTTCTTCTTCTTCTTCTAAAAGAGTACCTTTTAGCATTTCATATAATACTGGTTTGGAGTTGATGAACTCCTTCAGCTTTTTCTTATCTGTGAAGCTCTTTATCTGTCCTTAAATTCTGAATGATAGCTTTGCTGGATAGAGTATTCTTGGTTGAACTGTTTTTCTCTTGCTGCTTTTAATATTCTCTCTTTGTCTTTTGCTCTTGGTATTTTAATTATGATGTGTCTTGGTGTGGTCCTCTTTGGATTCCTTTTATATGGGGTTCTGTGTGCTTGCTGGACTTGTAAGTGTATTTCTTTCACCAGATGTGGGAAGTGTTCAGTCATTATTTCTTTAAATAGGTTTTCAGTATCTTGCTCTCTCTCTTCTTCTGGCACCCCCACAATTCTGATGTTGGTATGCTTGAAGCTGTCCCAGAGTCTCCTTATATTATATTCACATTTTTGGATTCTTTTCTCTTCTTGCTTTTCCAATTGAGTGTTTTCTTCTTCTTTATATTCCAAATTTTTGATTTGACTCTTGCCTTTCTCTAATCTGCTTTTAGGACTCTATAATATTTTTTTATTTCAGTCAATGTATGTTTAATTTCTATTTGGTCCTTTATCATCTTTATTTGGACCTTTTCCATCTCTAGTTGGCCCTTTTGCATCTGTAGTTGGCTTTTTTGCATCTCCTCTTGGCTCTCACTAAATTTATCCATCTTTTCTAGCATATTCTTGAAAAACCTTATAAGTATGGTTTTTGTAGTCTATATCAAATCGTTTTTTTTTTCTCCATTTCTTTTGTTTTTGATCCCTTCCTTGTCTCAGCATGTTCACTATGTTGGGGAAACTTCTGTGATGTATTCAGCCTATGATTCGCAAAACCGAAGAAACCTCTGTTGAGCTTGGGATTGGTGGAGTCTCAGGGCTTAAGGGACAGCCTTGCCTTCCAGTCAGCCCCACCCTCCACTGCCCCTGAGTCTCACGTGACTGGGTAATCGCTGAAGTGGTCCTGTGTGCGCGCCACCCACAGTGCCTCTAGACCGCTGCCTTTCCATCTCCCCTGCGCACCAGAACCACGAGTCTAGGTCTCCAGGGTTTCGCCCAAAATAGGGGCTTAGTGGAGTCAGAAGTGGCACAGTTGGGAGGGTCTGTCCCCTGCCCACTTGCGAAAGCCAGTGGCACAACCAGCAGTCGGTTCTCCGCGCAGCACCATGCGCGTGCGCGACCAGTCCTCCAATCTTTTGCTACTCCCCTAAATTTCCGTGCACCTCTCCCTTTTCACAGTCCAAACTACCCCCGTATGAGTTTCGGCTGGATCTGGTGTTTAGTGTCATAGGATAAGTGGTTCAATGCCGTTGGGATTTTGTTTCCCTCCCGCCAGAGAAGGCCAGCCAGGTATTCGGGCACCTGCTCTCTCAGTGCGTGCGTGTCTGGACCTCAGCTTTTTGCAGCTCCTCTGGGTTTCTGTGAGCCCCTCTCTTTCCTTCTAGTTGTAGAGTTTTCACTCAGCCAGCTTTCCTGTGGTTCTAGATGATGTCCAGTCTGTCTTTTAGTTGTACTTTTGAAATTGTTGTGCGAGGCAGCAGTGTAGGTGTTTACCTATGCCGCCATCTTGGATTCTCACCCCCACAATTCTGATATTGGTTCCCCTCAAACTGTCCCAGAGGCTTCTTACATTATCTTCACATTTTTGGATTCTTTTCTCTTCTTGCTTTTCCAGTTGAGTGTTTTCTGATTCTTTATATTTCAAATTTTTGACTTGATTCTTGCCTTCCTCTAGTCTTCTGTTAGGTCTCTGTATAATATTTTTTATTTCAGTCAGTGTATGTTAATTTCTACTTGGCCCTTTTCCATCTCTGGTTGGTTCTTTTTTTATCTCTAGTTGGTCCTTTTCCATCTCTTGTTGGTTCTTTTTCATCTCTTGGGTCTCACTAACTTTATCCAACTTTTCTACAATATTCTTGAAAAACCTTATAACTGTGGTTTTAAACTCTATATCCAGTCTTTTCTCTTCCTCCATTTCTTTTGTTTGTGATCCTTTCTCTTGTCTTGGCATTTTCACTATGCTTGGCGAACTTCTGTGTTGGATTCAGCCTTATGATACAAGACTTGCAAAACTGCAAAAGACTCTCTGTTGAGCTTGGGATGGGTGGAGTCTCAGGGCTTAAAGGACCACCTTACCTTCCAGTTGGCCCCACCCTCCATGGCCCCCAAGTCTCACGTGACTGGCTAATTGCTGGAGTGATCCCTTTGCTCCAGGACCTTATGAATCTGGGTTCCCAGGATTTTGCCCGAATCTGTGGTTTAGTGGAGCTGAAAGTGACACAGTTGGGATGCTTTGTCTCCTGCCCTGTTATGAAAGCCAGCAGCACAATCAGCAGTCGGTCTTCTGTGCTCAGTGCTGTGTGTTCTGCCTGACTTCTGCCCTCCTGCGACCCCCCTCAATTTCCATGCACTTCTCCCTTTTCACAGTCCAAACTCCCCCTGTATGAGTTTCGGCTGGACCTGGGGGTTAGTGTCATAGGATAAGGGGTTCGATGCTGTTGGGAGCCTCCCACCAGAGAAAGTCAGCGAAGTACTCCAGCACCTGTTCTCTCCACGTGTGTGTCTCCGTACCTCAGATTTTTGCAGCTCCTCTGGGTCTCTGTGAGTCCCTCTCTTTCCTTGTAGTTATAGAATTTCCACTGAGCCAGCTTTCCTGTGGTTCTGGATGATGTCCGTTCTATCTTTTAGTTGTAGTTTTGAAATTGTTGTGTGAGGCTGCAGTGTAGGTGTTTACCTATGCCACCATCTTCTTAATATATTTTATTGATTTTTTTACAGAGAGGAAGGAAGAGGGATAGAGAGTCAGAAATATCGATGAGAAAGAGACATCGACCAGCTGCCTCCTGCACGCCTCCTACTGGGGATGTTCCCGTAACCAAGGTACATGTCCCTGACCTGAATTGAACCTGGGACCCTTCAGTCCACACACCAATGATCTTTCGACTGAACCAAACCAGTTTCAGCAGATAATAGTTTCTTCTTCTTTTTTTAAAAATTAAATCTTTATTATTCAGATTATTATATTTGTTTCTCTTTTATACCCTCCATAGCTCCCCTCCACCCGGCTCCCACCCTTCCCTCTAACATTACTTCCTTCCCATTGACCTCATCCATAGGTGTATGATTTTTGTCCAGTCTCTCCCTGTATACCCCTCACCCCTTTCCCACTGAGAATTATCAGTCCACTCCCTTTCTGTGCTCCTGATTCTATTATATTCACCAGTTTTTTCTGTTGATCAAATATTTAATTCACTTAATTTTTAGATTCACTTGTTGATAGATATGTATTTGTTGTTCATAATTTTTTGGCTTTTACCTTTTTCTTCTTCCTCTTCTAAAAGAGTACCTTTCAGCATTTCATATAATACTGGTTTGGAGTTGATGAACTCCTTCAGCTTTTTCTTATCTGTGAAGCTCTTTAATTGCCCTTCAATTCTGAATAGTAGCTTTGCTGGGTAGATTATTCTTGGTTGTAGATTCTTGCTATTCATCACGTTGAATATTTCTTGCCACTCCTGTCTGGCCTGCATTGTTTCTGTTGAGAAATCAGCTGACAGTCGTATGGGTGCTCCCTTGTAGGTAATAAACTGCTTTTCTCTTGCTGCTTTTAATATTCTCTCTTTGTCTTTTGCTCTTGGTATTTTAATTATGATGTGTCTTGGTGTGGTCCTCTTTGGATTCCTTTTATATGGGGTTCTGTGTGATTCCTGGACTTGTAAGTCTATTTCTTTCACCAGATGTGGGAAGTGTTCAGTCATTATTTCTTTAAATAGGTTTTCAGTATCTTGCTCTTTCTCTTCCTCTGGCACCCCCACAATTCTGATGTTGGTACGCTTGAAGCTGTCCCAGAGGCTCCTTACATTATCTTCACATTTTTGGATTCTTTTTTCTTCTTGCTTTTCTAGTTGAGTGTTTTCTGATTCTTTATATTAAAAATATCTGACTTGATTCTTCCTCTAGTCTTCTCTTAGGTCTCTGAATAATATTTTTTATTTCCGTCAGTGTATGTTTAATTTCTACTTGGTCCTTTTCCTTCTCTAGTTTGATCCTTTTCATCTCTTCTTGGGACCTGCTAACTTTATCCAACTTTTCTACGATATTCTTGAAAAACCTTATAAACGTGGTTTTGATCTCTATATCCAGTCATTATTTTTTCTCTATTTCTTTTGTTTGTGATCCCTTCCCTTGTCTCGACATTTTCACTATGCTGGGAGAACTTCTGTGTTGGATTCAGCCTTATGATACCAGACTTGCAAAGCCTCAAAAGCATCTCTGTTGAGCTGGGGATGGGTGGAGTCTCAGGGCTCCGTGTCCCTCCCACCTTGCCTTCTAGTCAGCCCTGCCTTCCACGGCCCCTGAGTCTCACATGACTAGGTTATTGCTGGAGCTGTCCCTGTGCGTACGTGCTCTCTCACAGTGCCTCTAGACTTCTGCTCCTCCAGCTCCCCTGTGCTCTGGGACTATATGAGTCTGGATCTCCAGGGTTTCACCTGAAACTGGGATTTAGTGGAGTTAGAAATGGCACAATTGGGAGGGTCTGTCTCCTGCCCACTTGTGAAAGCCAGTGGCACAATCAGCAGTCCGTCCTCTGTGCGCAGTGCCGTGCGAGCCACCAGACTTCTGATCTTTTGCGACTCCCCTAAATTTCTGTGCACTTCTCCATTTTTACAGTCCAAACTCCCCCCATATGAGTTTCAGTTGGATCTGGGGTTTAGTGTCGTGGGATAAGGGGTTCAATGCCTTTGGGAGTCTCCATTTCCCTCCCGCCAGAGAAAGCCAGCCAGATTCTCTGGCACCTGTTCTCTGCTTACGCTCGTCTCCGTACCTCAGTTTTTTGCAGCTCCTCTGTGTCTCTGTGAGCCCCTTTCTTTCTTTCTAGTTGTAGAATTTCCACTCAGCCAGCTTTCCTGTGGTTTTGGATGATGTCCATTCTGTCCTTTAGTTGTAGTTTTGAAATTGTGCGAGGCAGCAATGTAGGTGTTTACCTATGCCGCCATCTTGTATTCTCCCCAGATAATAGTTTCTTGAATAATCAAGAATTTTGGGTATTTCTAGAGCTAGAAAAGTGGTAGATGCTTAAACTGTTTCATGAAAGCTCTATCTAATGGTTGAAGCTCTTTTAAAGTTTCTTAACAATGGGGAGTATTATTTCCAGCTTAGACAGTTAGTAATTTAAAATGGTTAAGAATGGCTTAGCCTTCAAAACAAATTCCAGATTGTTTAATTAGTCCTGCAAATTGCTGGATGTTACTCATCATACAAAAAGCAGAAGTATTTATTAGCTTCAAACTAAATTAAGCCTCTTTTACATTTTCATGAAATGGCAAAAATCCTTTTGATTTTCAAGTTTGCATTTGTGGCCAATCACATTTACACGTTTTTGAACTTGAACAAGTCCAAACTTCAAACTGTGGAAACCAAATTTCTGTGGGGTTTGATGCTAAAGAAGATCTATGGAGGTTGCTGCTATGAGCTGATCTCAAGGCCCTTGGGATCTTGAGAGGTTATTCCCACTGAAACTGTGGCCCAGTGAACCAGATTTCTACAGTAGGTCTCAGGCTAAAAAGTAGCCAGAGTGATTTGGGAATGAATTGACTGAGGCCTGGAAGAAGCAGAGTGACTTGAAATTCACAGTTCAACACATTATACTAGCAAGAAGATATATTTTAGTGACAATTTGTACTCAGTGAAAAGAATTCAGGGACAGTAGCTGATTATATTGCAGAGCAGCTGGCATTTTTAAATTGTCCTAAAAATTTAATACTCATTTAAAATTCAATCAGCACATTTATTGAGTATTACTGTTTTTTAAAAAAATCTGTCTTAGATATAACATTGAAGACAAAATGTGAATGCCATGGGACTACCTGCCCTTTAAGAAATCTACAATCCAGGCAAACAATAAAGCATATGTGAATATTTACTATCTAGGACAGAGTGTGATAAATACTAAAATTAAAGCACTGAGTGTTTTGGAATTACAGAAAGAGGTGAATTGGATACCTAACAGGGGATTATGGGAAGTTTCTATAGCATAGTAATATTTGAATTGGATGTTACAGAGATGAGGTTTCCATGGAAAAGAGGAGTGGAATCGCATTTCCTACTGATGCATCTGTTTAACAGGGTCAGTGGGTATATGTAGTGTTTGGGATTCATTCATGATATTGTTGGGCATTTTGGACACTTAGAGAGTACTTGTCATCATCCTAGCCTCAGTAAAGGGTGACTGTTGATGGGCAGCCCTGGACAGATGTGTGTTGCGTCACATGACCTCATTCTAATGGATAGGCTGATTGGACCCGAGAGGGGGCAGCTGATCTGAAGGCAGCCAATCCACAGCTGCCCTATGGCTTGGCCTGAAAAGCTCCACACAAACAGGAAAGAGCTGGCTTGATTAGGGCCTTGATACTGGGAAATTTATTGTGAAATAAAGAGTCTGGCAGGCAGGTTTGGGAAGTGAAGCTGAAACCATGGGGTAGAGAAGGGCATTATGAGCAAGTGATATTATAAAGAATTTGAAATTACAAAGAAGCAGAAACTGTAGTGTAAGGACAAGTACAGTGATATCTTGAGATACGAGTGCCCTAACATGTGAGATTTTTGAGATACTAGCCATCAAGCGAGCTATTTTTGCTTGGAAATATGAGCAACATTTGAGATAGGAGTAATCGCGTGGATCGGCCGGCTGTACACGACCCACCAGTTTACCGCGACTCGAGCGTCTCATAGTTTCTCACATCTCAAGGTTACAGAATGAATAAATTCATATTTTGAGGTACCACTGTATAAATAATAGAGGCACAGAAGCCAGATGGTACTAGCAACAGAAATGCAGTATAAAGCTTTGTCATATCAATTGCAGAAAATTATAGTTAAACTTCCTGAGACTCACAGCCACTTTCAAGCTCCAGTCTGCATGACTCCATGGAGCTGTGGTTCATATTCTTTGATTTCCAAGGGACATTTTTCTATCTTGTTGAATCACACGTTCATACCTTAAAACTCAATTATGTGTGTTGGTCTGCATAAGGTCTGCAAAGAGCCTAAGTCACTGTATGTCCCTCAAACAGAGGGTGTGTGGAGTGGTGGAAAGTCAGTGGCACTTTGTGGAGGTCAAGGGATTCTGTAAATAGATGTCTTAGTCTTTTTGTCTGTTTCTCTGTCAAGTATTTTGGGTTTAAAAATGTATATGACAAAGTCCCCAATTTGAAGGTGAAAAGAATATAGACACATATAGATATGGTTGAAAATTAACATATTAAATACTGGAGCTAGAAAAGATATGTTACTCCTGTGATGAAGGAAAGGCTGTAATCAAGATTAGTTTCAACAGTTGGGAGGTTAGTTCAGTTTTAAAGGAGGCAGGTGAGGGAAGGTGTCTTGAAATGGGACAATGCTAAGGACTTTAAATATTTCTGATTCTACCCTGGCCAGTAGGCTTAGTTGTTTGGGTATAGTTCTATGCACAAGGAGGTTGCTTGTTCCATTCCTGGTCAATGACACATGCCCAGGTTGCATGTTTGATCCCCAGTAGGGTGCATGCAGGAGGCAGCCTATGATGTTCTACTCTATTGAGTCAGATCCCCTCTACTGGGGACAGGATCTTCTTGCAAGCCGGGAATTGGAAGAAGATGTGAGCAGCTGCAGATTGATGGGGCATGCTCTATTGCAAACAAAGCAGCCAATCACTGGCTGTTCAGCAGTACCTTTTATACTAACTCAAACAAAAGAGGCTTCTTGATAATTAATGTCATCAGTGTTACACAAAACAGGTGGGTTATATATATATCTGTATATGCAGTGTGTTTACTGATACTGCTGAGACATTGTCTGTGCACGCATACGGCAAAAGGGTCTTTAACATCCGGTGTACTCTGGTGGGGGGAGGGGGTGGCCCACACACTCTTACATTAACGTTTTCCTCTCTCTCCCTCTCCCTTCCTCTTCCCTTAGAAATCAATGCACAATCTAAATAAATAAATAAATAAATAAATAAACAAACAAATAAATAATCTTGTTCTATGAAAGTGTTTTGAGCAGGAAAATAAAATGAGTAGATCAATGTTATAGAAATGTGACTTTGGTCTAAGAATAATTGGATGAAGGAAAGGCTGTAATCAAGATTTGTTTCAACAATTGGGAGGTTAGTTCAGTTTTAAAGGAGGCAGGTGAGGGAAGGTGTCTTGAAATGGGACAAAAGAAGGAGGTAATAGAACCCAAATTGATTTCAGAGCTAGAATCAACTCAACTTGATGGCTGAGTCACTGAAGCAGGGGCTTAAAGGGGTGTTTTTGTGGAGGGCGGTAAAGTGACTTCCAGCTCAGGGAATGTGATATATGTTGATAACATATAACTGAGCCAGAAAGTGCAAGGTAACATGGAAAGATAATAACTTTCCTTTGTACATAGCAAGTTTGAGGGACAGGAAGGACAACTAAGTAGTGCTTCCCAGCATGCAGCTGAAAATGCAGTACCAGAGTTTGGAAGATTGAAGGATCATCTATCCAGGTATGTGACTAAAATGGCAGGAGAGGAAAGGGACCCCATACAGAAAAAGAACAAAGGGGAGGCAGGTACCTTCAATGGAAGAATGCTAATGAGATCTCTGCTCATGGACTCATGATATTGACACATTTTTTATTTTATTTTTTAAAATTAAATTTATTGGGGTGACGTTGGTCAACATGAACATATTGGTTTCGCATCGTGTGCCCACCACCCAAAGTCAAATCTTCTCCTGTCACCATGCATTAGGATCTCTTTCTTCTCCCATTCTCTTCCCTCTGGCAACCACCATACGACTGTTTATGTTCAGGAGTTTCAGTTTTATATATCACATATGAGTGAAATCTTAGCTTTTCTGACTGACTTATTTTACTTAGCATAATATTCTCAAGATCCATCCATGTTTTTGTTGAATTATTGTATATTCTTATTAAAATATAAGATTTCCTCCCCACATTTCTGTGACACATTAACACACTGTAAAAAATAACACTAAAGGAAAAATCTAAAATCAAGGCAAATAAATCAAACCATACTATTTTTAGTTGCTCCACACATAGGTGTTAACCTAAAAATAAAAGGCCAAAGTGAGAGGCAACAAGCATTTACTTGAGATTCAAAGAATATGTATTTAGAAAACTGATTCAGGCAGAAATCCAAATAGTGTTCTGAATAGAGGGCAAGGCAATGGGTATATGAGAAAGGGAAGGGGAACAATCATATCAATAGAAGGCAGGCATTTCTACAGATGTAACATAATGATGCTAGTCCTAAAAAAATGATTTTAGTTTTTAGTCAGGTAGTCATCAGCCTGATAGTCATAGTACAGTGGTACCTCGAGATACGAGTGCCCTAACATGTGAGATTTTTGAGATACGAGCCATCGAGAGAGTGATTTTTTGCTTTGAAATACGAGCAACATTTGAGATAGGAGTAATCAAGCGGATCAGCCTGCTGCACACAACCCACCAGTTTACCGTGACTCGAGCATCTCATAGTTTTCCACGCCTCAGTCAGTGTGCTTGTTTACCTCGTTGTTGAAGCATCTTTTGTGCATTTACATACTTTATCACATTTCTTTTTATAACCATGGGTCCGAAGAAAGCGAGTGGAAAGGTCAGTGCTCAGAAGAGGATGATGTCTATTGAATTAAAGTGTGAAATCATAGAAAAATATGAGCAAGGTGTGCAAGTGGCTGACTTGGCAAGGCAATACGGGCGTAGTACTTCAATTATATGCACTGTGCTTAAACAGGAGTCGATAATGGGTATAACGATGCCAGCTAAGGGCGTTACAATAATTTCTAAGCTCTGTAGTTCTCTCCATGAAAAGATGGAGAATCTACTGATGGTGGGGGTGATGGAGAAGCAGCTTAAATGAGATACATTAACACAGAGCATCATATGCGAGAAGGCGCGAGCGATTTACAGTGATTTGCTGGAGCAGACCCCGTGCACTTCCACGGATGAAGCATCAAAAGACTCATTTAAAGCCAGTAGAGGCTGGTTTGATAACTTCAGGAAAAGGTTCGGCATTCACTCCATCGTCAGGCATGGTGAGGCAGCAAGTTCGGATGTGAAAGCAGCTGAGGATTACCTCAAAACTTTTTCAGAACTGATAGAAGCCAAAGGATATATCCTCCAGCAAGTCTTCAACTGTGACGAGACAGGACTTTTCTGGAAGAAGATGCCAAATAGGACTTATATAACAGCAGAGGAGAAGGTGATGCCAGGCCACAAACCCATGAAGGATAGGCTAATTCTCGCACTGTGCGCCAATGTGAGTGGCAACTGCAAGATCAAGCCTCTGCTCATATACCATTCGGAAAACCCCAGAGTCTTTAAGTCACATAAGATTTTAAAAGATAAACTGCAAGTTATGTGGAGGGCAAACCCGAAGGCATGGGTTACCAGGCAGTTCTTTGTGGAGTGGGTAAACCTAGTTTTTGGCCCTTCTGTTAAGAAATATCTACAGGAAAACAACCTAACCATGCAAGCCCTCCTCGTTCTCGACAATGCTCCTGCTCACCCACCGAACCTCGAAGATGAAATCCTTGAAGAGTTCAAGTTTATAAAGGTTGTCTACCTACCTCCCAACACCACTCCTATCCTGCAGCCCATGGATCAGGAGGTGATTTCTAATTTTAAAAAGCTGGACATCAAGCATCTGTTCCGGCGCTGCTTTGAGGTGATGGAGAACACAAACCTCACCCTTCGAGAGTTCTGGAAGAACCACTTTAACATCGTCATATGCCTCAGAATTATTGATCAGGCCTGACTGGATGTTACAACGAGGACTTTGACCTCTGCATGGAAGAAGCTGTGGCCTGAGGCCTTAGCCAAAAGGACCTTGGAAGGAGTCAAACCCGAGGTGCCAGTGGAGGAGGGGATAGTGTCTCTGGGAAAATCCATGGGCCTGGAGGTGGATGCGAGAGACATGAATGAGCTCCTCAAGGAGCACTCTCTGGAACTCACCACGGAGGAGTTACAAGAGTTGCAGTCTCAGCAACATGCAGAGGTTTTCCAAGAAACTGGTTTTGAGGAGAAGCCAGAGGTGGAGGAGATCTCTACAAGTGAGATAAAGGAGATCTTAGGAATGTGGGTTACACTTCGTGGAAAAGAAACACCCCGAAAATTTGCTACTGGTCGTGCTTTGGAGCTGTTCAATGAAACTTGCCTCACCCATTTCAGAAACATTATGAAAGGGAGGACACGTTGTTGGACACGTTTTTTTGAAATCGGCCAAAAATGCAAAGACCAGTAGCAATTAAGTTCAGTGACGATTAGTTAAGTTACATTCAGTTTAGGGATAAAGTGTAGCATTAAGAGTGTAATGAGTAGGTAAATACACTTTATAAAACCAGTTTATTCCTTTACATTCTTTTTTATTATGTTTTTATACAATATTTGTCATTTATAAATACATTTTTCTTATTCAAAAACATGTAACAAGTACAACTGGGGTGGCATTTTGGGGGCTGGAATGGATTAACGGCATTTCAATTGATTTCAATGGGGAATTTTGCTTTGAGATATGAGCAACTTGATATACGAGCAAGGTTACAGAATGAATTAAACTCGTATCTCGAGGTACCACTGTATCTGTTTTCTTAGTATCTTTGCAAAGACCTCTTTGGACAACACGTTACTTTAGGCCCAGTCCTAAAGTTGTTTTGCCCTCTTTTAACATTCCAAAGGTTTGAGGCATAAGACCTGCAAGGGACAGCAGCTCAGACTCTGTTTTGAAGTGGCTCCATTTATATTACTTTCTATAAGTTTACCATAGGTTTTTAAAATCCATTATCTTGACACTGGCTATCAAAAATACATGTCAGGCTAAACTCTTTCAAATTAGCCAAGAGACCGTGGTTCTCCATTATTGCTGAAACTGCTTCCCCCACCCAACGCTACATAGAGTGACAGTCTTAACTATTTGTTCTTGTGATAGTGAGAAGAGAAGGAACTAAGTGTAAGGAAACCAGGGTTCTCTTTACATTTGGAGATGGTATTCTCCATCTTGGAATTTTGAGAATAAGTAGGAATTATTAGGGAACTGAAATTTACTTTTAATTAGGGCACAATATGCCTTGCGTTTGGTGAATGATTCATAAATATTGCTAGAAGAGCTCTAAGCTCTCTAGTGTCTCTGGGTTATCTGTCAGGTGTGTCTTCCTTGAAATTCCCAAAGGAAGACAGCTGAATGAATGTGATGGAGGGTAATTGGGAGGGGATTCTTTATTTTTTATTATATACATATTTTTATTTTTATATTACATATTACCTTCAATATTATTCTGTATTAGTTTCAGATGTATAGCATAGTGATTAGAAAATCATGTACTTTACATGATTGGTCCCCCTCATGTTTCAAGTACCCACCTGGCCCCATACATAGTTATTATGATAATAGAGGCTCAGTGCATGAAATTTATGCATTGGTAGGGCACCTTGTGGTTGCCGGCTGCCAACTGCTGGCTGGGGCCTTCTTTCCTTCCCCTGGTTGGCTTGCCCCCTGGTCAAATTCCCAGAACTCTGGTTGAGGGGACAATTTGCACACTATGCTTTTATTATATAGGACTAGAGGCCTGATGCACAAAATTCATGCAATGGTGGTGGTGGGATTGGGGGGTGTCCTCAGCCTAGCCTGCACCCTCTCCAATCTGGCACCCCTTGCCTTCTCAATCCAGGACTGCAGGCTCCTGACCCCTTGTCTGCCTGCCTGCCTGATTGCCCCAACCACTTCTGCCTGCCAGCCTGATCACCCCCTAACTGCTCCCCTGCCAGCCTGATTGACTCGTAACTGCTCCCTTGCCAACCTGATTGCTCCAACTGCCCTCCCCTGACAGCCCAAGTGCCCCAAACTGCTCTCCCCTGCTGGCTCAATCATCCACAACTGCCCTCCCCTGCTGGCCATCTTGTTGCTGTCATCTTGTGACCACAAGAAGGTGGCCATCTTGTGCAAGGGCGTGATGGTCAATTTGCATATTACCTCTTTTTTCTATAGGATTATTGACTATATTCCCTATGCTATAATTTACATATCCATGACTATTCTGTAACTACCAATTTGTACTTCTGAATCTTCACTTCTTTACCCATTCCCTTAATGACCCCTCCCTCTGACAGCTGTCAGTATGTTCTTTGTATCTATGAGTCTGTTTCTATTGTTTTTATTTTGTTCTTTAGATTTCACATATAAGTGAAATCATATGATATTTGTGTTTCTCTCTCTGATCCATCTCACTTAGTATAATACTCCCTAGGTCTATCCATGTTATTGCAAAAACCAAGGCTTCATTTTTTTTTCCATTTCTTTTTATTTTATTTTATTAATTTTTATAC